>JAVHLU010000993.1:0-40718 GCA_036785755.1 Colletotrichum ledebouriae
CCTCTAGGGGTATTAATAAGAGCCCTCTTAAGGGCTATATTAATAATATACTCTCTATATATAATAGAGTAGTTAAAGAAAGAGTAGGTTTTATTAATTATATTAATATTAAACTCTCTAGTAAGCTCTTAAGTAGTATTAGTATTAAAAAGTATACCTTATATAAGCTTAGTATAGCCTCTAGCTACTGCATAGTGATTTTACCTGCTTAAGTGCAATAGACCTTCTAACTCCGCGCCTCCTAATAATATATAGCCTTCGGTCACGTGATTATAACTCTCCTAACTATAGCTGCACATATATATACCTATAGCCTCACGATCTTTAACTTAATATCGATAATAACGTGGTTTTTAATTATTTAAACTACGAAACTATTAACTTTTCCTCTTATATACTACATGCGCTACTAATACTACCTCGATTATTACTTTATCCGCTAGAAGTTATTACTATCTTTATAGCTATACTATTATTAGTAACGCTCTCTCTATATTAAAGTAGTTAGTATAAGCTATACTTACTAATATTCGCCTAGGCTACCTAGGCTACCTCTATCTTAGTAATATAGAGGACTTACTTAAAGAAGGGCTACTTTATAAGGTATATAATAACCTACTAAACTTCTACTACTAAGTTTACTTACTTAGCTCTAATACTATTATACCTTATAGAGTCCCCTATAGGGGTATTAAGGTAAGCCCTCTTAAGGGCTATACTAATAATATGCTCTCTATATATAGTAAAGTAGTTAATAAAGGAGCGGGTTTTATTAATTATATTAAGGCTAAACTCTCTAGTAATCCCCTCTATATTATTTATACTAAAAGGTATACCTCGCTTAGGCTTAGTATATTTATATATAAGGTCTATTATTAATATAGTTAAGGGATAAGGATAAGAATAAGGGAGAGGTATAAGGCCCTGCTTATAGTAGAGCTTCTTATACTTCTAGCTATAAGAACCTCTTAGGAAAAACCTCTCTAGTTAAGGAGTTACCTCTTATATAGTAGTATTTATAATACTTTTAGTACCTTACTAGAAGGTTAACCTTTTAGGTTAAAGAGTTATCTTATATAGTAGCTTTTACCTTACTAGAAGGTTTAGCGAGGGCGTTTCTAGGCTATAAGAGCCTTAGTAGCCTATTTAGCTCTAATATAATTAGCCCTAGTATAGCGCGCGTCTAACTTTATATAAGGGTTTGCTTATAAGTAGTAGGAATATATAGGGTTCTTATATTATTTTCCTTAACTAGTAGAGGGTATAAGTTAAAATACCTATATAATATTTCCTAAATTATACTTACGAACTAAGTAAATTTGTTATAGTCTTTTTATAAAGGGGCTGCGGCGTAATTCCGAACTCAATAAGCTTAGTATTTTTATATATAAGGTCTAGTACTAATATAGTTAAGAGATAAGGATAAGGAAGAGGGAAAGGTATAAAGCTATACTTATAGTAAAGCTTCTTATACTTCTAGCTATAAGAACCTCTTAGGAAAAATCTCTTTAGTTAAGGAGTTATCTTATATAGTAGCTTTTATAATACCTTATTAAATAGTTTAGCGAGGGCGTTGCTATAAGAGCCTTAGTAGCCCGTTTAGCTCTAATATAATTAGCCCTAGTGTAGCGCGTATTTAACTTTATATAGTAATATTTAGAGGGTTTACTTATAAGTAATAGGAATATATAAAGTTCTTATATTATTTTCCTTAACTAGTAGAGGGTATAAGTTAAAATACTTATATAATATTTCCCGAATTATACCTATAAACTAGGTGAATTTGTTATAGTCTTTTTATAAAGGGGCTGCGGCGTAATTCCGAACTTAATATCCTACTTTAATATTAATAATAAATAAAATAGCTAGAATAATAAGGAAAAGGTATAGAAAGTTATAATTAATATATATATAAAGGTTAGTATTAGTTAGGGCTAGGGGGTTAGGATTAGCTAGGGTTAGGGTTAGGTAATAGCTAGGTATAATAGTATTTATTATTATAGGTTATTAGCAGGGGAGGGCTAAATACTAAAACGACCACGTTAAAATACTAGCTACCCCGGTTTGCATATTAACTAAATATATCTAGGCATTTTCAGGGAATATAAATTAGAAATATTATCAGTATTTAGGGGAATCCCTAGACCTTATAATAGAATTTATATTAATTAGTTTACTACTCTTTAAGCTCTTACGAAGCCGCGGGTCTTCTACTAACTATGAGATAACTAATATAAATCCTAGAGTTATTTTCTACTTATTTCCTCTACCTAGTCCTCGTTAGTTATTATAAGTAACGTTTTTATCTATCTCTAGTAACGCCTTATAAAGGGTAGCCTAGCGTACCTATATTATAATATATCTCTTTTAAGCTAGCTACGTTTAGTACTTTAAGGCTAATAGAGAAATACCCTAGCTAGGATTAGTAGTTATAATAAATAGTTTATCCTCAGAACGAGTACTTTAGTTATCTTCTATACCGAGAGAACAGAGAAAGTTAGGGAACTATAGTATTATCGCAATATAGTTTATAGTACCTATAGCCTTACTAGGCTATAGTAGCTTATATTATAATATAAAACTATATAAATATATACTATAACCTATTTTATTACGCCTTTTTATGTAGTACTCTATAGCTAAGATAATTACTTTTTATAGGTTACTCTTAGCCTCTAGCTACTATATAGTAATTTTACTTACTTAAGTGTAATAGACCTTCTAACTCCGCGCCTCCTAATAATATATAGCCTTGAATTATATAATTATAACTCTCCTAACTATAGCTATACTTATATATACCCTACTAAATAGCCTTATAATCTTTAACTTTATCTTAATAATAACATAGTTTTTAATTATTTTATAAACTATAAAACTATTAACTTATCCTCTTATATACTACCCGCGTTACTAATATCGCCTCTATTACCGTTTTATCTACTAGCTATACTATTATTAGTAACGCTCCCTCTATTTAGCGCAAGCTATATCTATTAATAAGCCCTAATAAGCCTAGGTTACCTATACCTTAATAGTATAGGGGATATACTTAAAGAAGAGATACTCTATAGGGTATATAATGACCCGCTTAGCTTTTACTACTAAGTCTACTTACTTAGCTGTAATATTATTATAAATTATAAGGTCCCTTATAGGGGTATTAATAAGAGCCCTCTTAAAGGCTATATTAGTAATATACTCTCTAACGTAGTTTATTAGTTAGCTTCGCATATTAGTTAGCCGCGCACTTTTTCCTAAACCCGCTTAGTTATTAACTACTTCTATATTTAACGCGTAATTACTCTATAACTATAATCCTAATTTATATATAAGAAGATGAAATCCTTATTACTATTAAAGCGATCTAATTCATATATACTATAGGCGAAAAGCTAAGTATATAGTATATAGTAAAGAATTATAATATCCCTAAAAGCTCTTTAAGATACTAGAGGATTTCTTTTATACCTTAGTAATATAGAAGATATAGCTAATCTCTTACTATAAGTATATAATAATAAGCCTATTAAAAAGTAATAAGCTAGGGAGTTTATAAACTTTATTTTACTCTAAAAACCAAGTTTAATTATCTATAAAATTATTAAAGCGCTTTTTAAGGGGACCTAAAGGTTATTTTAAAGTAGTTTATATTATTATATATATAATATAATAACTAAATATAGAATCTAAGAGAAGGATCTTTATAATTTTAATAAGACTAGCTTTATAATAAGTATAATTATTATATTAATAGTAGTAATATGAACTAATCAATATAGTAAAGTAAAGTCTATCCAGCTTAGTAACTATAAATAGGCTATAGTTATTAAATATATTAATTCGGACTCTAGCTACTATATAGTGATTTTACCTACTTAAGTATAATAGACCTTCTAACTCCGCGCCTCCTAATAATATATAGCTTTTAGTTATATAATCCTTTCCTAACTATAGCTACACTTATATATACCCGTTAATAGCCTCACGATCTTTAACTTTATATTAATAATAACGTAGTTTTTAATTATTTAAATTATAAAACTATCGACTTATCCTCTTATATACTACCTACGCTACTATTAAATACTACCTCTATTACTACTTTATTCGCTAGTTATTACTATCTTTATAATCCTCTTATTTAATTAGGTTAGCTAACGCCTTTGCTATGCTATTATTAGTAACGCTCTCTCTATTTAGTATAAGCTATACTTACTAACCCCTAAGGGGCCTAGGCTACCTCTGCCTTAATAATATAGAGGACCTACTTAAAGAAGGGCTACTCTATAAGGTATATAATAACCTACCGAGCTTCTCCTACTAAGTCTACTTATTTAGCTATAATATAATAATAAGTATCCCCTCTAGGCGGTATTAATAAGAGCCCTCTTAAGGGCTATACTAATAATACGCTCTCTATATATAATAGAGTAGTTAAAAAAGGAGCGGGTTTTATTAATTATATTAATATTAAACTCTCTAGTAAGCTCTTATATATTATTAGTATTAAAGGGCGTACCTCGTATAAGCTTAGCGTTTTTATATATAAGGTCTAGTATTAATATAGTTAAGGGATAAGGATAAGGAAGAGGGAGAGGTATAAAGCCCTACTTATAATAATAGAGCTTCTTATACTTCTAGCTATAAGAACCTCTTAAGAAAGACCTCTTTAGTTAAGGAGTTACTTCTTATATAGTAATATTTATAGTACTTTTAGTATCTTACTAGAAGGTTAACCTTTTAAGTTAAGGAGTTATCTTATATAGTAGCTTTAGTAGTACCTTTAGTACCTTACTAGAAGGTTAACCTTTTAAGTTAAGGAGTTATCTTATATAGTAGCTTTTATAGCACCTTACTAGAAGGTTTAGCGAGGGCGTTTCTAAGCTATAAGAGCCTTAGTAGCCTATTTAGCTCTAATATAATTAGCCCTAGTGCGGCGCGCGTCCGACTTCATATAGTAATATTTAGAGGGTTTACTTATAAGTAGTAGGAATATATAGGGTTCCTATATTATTTTCCTTAACTAGTAGAGGGTATAGGTTAAAATACCTATATAGTATTTCCCGAATTATACCTACAAACTAGGTGAATTTATTATAGTCTTTTTATAAAGGGGCTGCGGCGTAATTCCGAACTTAGATATATTAATTTAAGTAGGTAGTATATCCCTCTATTTATAATTATTAAGGGCGTATATTACCTTATAAGTTAGATTATAGAATTAGGTTTTCTAGGTAACTAGGTTATTAAGCCTACTACTAATAAATAGATAGATAATTAGATAGGTCTTAACTAGATTAAATACTATAATAAATATATTAAGAATTAAACTAAGGGCGTCTACTAGATACTTATTATTAATAGTTATAAGAGCTATTTATTAGCTAAATTCGATAATTACTATAAATAGAATAATATTATAATAATTAGTATACCTATATATTTATTATATCTACTCTAGCTATTAGATATTACTTTTTATTTACCTCTAAAATATATATATAGTAATAAAATTAACCTCTTTATTTAAACCTTTATGAATTATATTACTAAGTCTAAGTTCTTTACTACTTACTACTAGGCTTATAATAAGGTTTTTAATAAAGAAAATATTAAATTTATATTCCTAAGTGCTAGAATTCTACTATAGAATCTAGATTATATTATATAGAAACTTAATATATATTTATAGATACCTATACCTCCTATAGCTAACCTTTTAGTATTACTACTACCTTAGTAGTTATTAATACCCTGTAACTTATAATAAACTATCTTATAATCTAACTTTATTTAAAGTTAGATCTCTACTTATTAAGGAAGCTTATTAATATTAATTATTATTATAGTTAAGTAATTATTAAAAGGCATATAAGTAATAATATACTTACTTACTCTTTTAACTAATTAGCTTTATTAATTTAAGAATATAAATATAATACTTATAAAATACTAGAGGGTTAAAAAGATATAAGTTTAGCTTAGAGGAGTACTTAATATAGAGGATTCTAAGGGTTTATTAAAAGAGAAATAAAAATATAAATATCTAATACTTTAAGAGGATAAAGAGGGGGGTCTATTAAAAAGACCCTAGCTAGCTTAGAAGTACTATATTATATATAATAAGACTAGTTATAATATATAAACTTATTCTAAGGATATAGAATTATTAAGAGATTCTAATAGTAATAACTAATAATAGATTTAATACGTTATAGTTAAGAAATACTAGATATTATTATAGATATAGGAAAAAGTGCGCGGCTAACTAATATACGTAGCTAACTAATAAACTACGTTATATTAAGTTAAGTTCGGAATTACGCTATAGCCCCTTTATAAAAAGACTATAATAAATTCACCTAGTTTATAGGTATAATTTAGGAAATACTATATAGGTATTTTAACTTATACCCTCTACTAGTTAAGGAAAATAATATAGGAACCCTATATATTCCTACTACTTATAAGCAAACCCTTATATAAAGTCGGACGCGCGCTATACTAGGGCTAATTATATTAGAGCTAAATAAGCTACTAAGGCTCTCGTAGTAATGCCCTCGCTAAACCTTCTAGTAAGGTGCTACGAAAGCTACTATATAAAATAACTTCTTAACCTAAAAGGTCGACCTTCTAGTAAGGTACTAAAGGTACTATAAATACTACTATATAAGAGGTAACTCCTTAACTAAAGAGGTCTTTCCTAAGAGGTTCTTATACCTAGAAGTATAAGAAGCCTTATCATAAGTAAGGCCTTATACCTCTCCCTCTTCCTTATCCCTTAACTATATTAGTACTAGACCTTATATATAAAAATACTAAGCCTGCGCGAGGTACGCCCTTTAATATTAATAATATATAAGAGCTTACTAGAGAGTTTAGTATTAATATAATTAATAAAACCTACTCCTTCTTTAACTACTCTATTATATATAGAGAGTATATTATTAGTATAGCCCTTAAGAGGGCTCCTATTAATACCCCTAGAGGGGATACTCGCTATTATATTATAGCTAAGTAAGTAGACTTAGTAATAAAAACTAAGTAGGTCGTTATATACCCTATAGAGTAGCCTTTCTTTAAGTAGGTCCTCTGTACTATTAAGTTAGAGGTAGCTTAGGCCCCTTAGGGCTTAAATATTAGTAAGTATAGCTTATACTAAATAGAGAGAGTATTACTAATAATAGCATAGCTATAAAGGCGTTAGCTAACCCGATTAAATAAGAGGATAAAGATAGTAACGACTTCTAGTAGACGAAATAGTAATAGAGGCGGTATTAGTAGCGCGGGTAGTATATAAGAGGAAAAGTTAATAGTTTTATAGTCTATTAAATAATTAAAAACCACGTTATTATTAATATAAAGTTAAAGATCGTGAAGCTATAGGTACGTATAAGTACGGCTATAGTTAGGAAAGGTAGTTAGTAAGATCACGTAACCGAAGGTTATATATTATTAGGAGGCGCGGAGTTAGAAGGTCTATTATACTTAAGTAGGTAAAATTACTATATAGTAGCTAGAGGCTAACTACCTTATATATAATAGAGTAGTTAATAAACGAGTAGGTTTTATTAATTATATTAATACTAAACTCTCTAGTAATCTCTTTTATATTTTTTATACTAAAGGGTATACCTCGCTTAGGCTTAGCGTAGTTATATATAAGGTCTAGTATTAATATAATAAAGGGATAAGAATAAGAAAGAGGGAGAGGTATAAGGCCCTACTTATAGTAATAGAGCTTCTTATACTTCTAGCTATAAGAACCTCCTAGGAAAGACCTCTTTAGTTAAGGACTTATCTCTTATATAGTAGCGTTCGTAGCACCTTACTAGAAGCGTAGTACCTTACTAGAAGGTTAACCTTTTAGGTTAAGGAGTTATCTTATATAGTAGCTTTTACCTTTTTAGAAGGTTTAATAAGGGTATTACTATAAGAGCCTTAGTAGCCTATTTAGCTCTAATATAATTAGCCCTAGTATAGTATATTTCTAGCTTTATAATATTTAGAGGGTTTACTTCTAAGTAGGAATATATAAGGTTCTTATATTATTCTCCTTAACTAGTAGAGGGTATAAGTTAAAATACCTATATAATATTTCCTAAATTATACCTATAAACTAGGTAAAATTAGTATAGTCCTTTTATAAAGGGGCTGCAGTATAACTCCGAACCTAATAGGTTACTCTTACTCCTATTTATAGCTTATAATAATTATAAACTAAGCTCTATAGCTTATAAATACTCCTCTAATCTCTTTAAGCTTAAATAATAAGAACTTTTCTTATATATCTTTTTATTTTCTCTTAACTACTTTATAATATATATTATAAAAATAATAGCTTATATAATATTAATTCTCTCTCCCAACGTAAAGCTTTAAAGCCCTATAAATTAGTTTTATTAGTTTCTTAATTCATATTTCCCTATAAAGGGGTAATAATATTTAGGAATATCTAAATTTAAGTAGCTTTAATAGTAGAAAGCTTTTTAATACTCTTAAGTATATCCTAATTATTCAGGAGTTTATAAATAAGTATAATAAATATTAACGCATTAAATATAAAACTAATTTTTATAAATATAAATAAGGCCTCTAGCTACTATATAGTAATTTTACCTGCTTAAGTATAATAGACCTTCTAACTCCGCGCCTCCTAATAATATATAGCCTTTAGTTACGTGATCCTCTCCTAACTATAGCTATACTTATATATACCTATAGCCTCACGATCTTTAACTTTATATCAATAATAACGTGGTTTTTAATTATTTAAACTACGAAACTATTAACTTTTCCTCCCGCATACTACCCGCGCTGCTATTAAATACTACTTTTATTACTACTTTATCTACTAGTAGTCCTCTTATTCGATCGGGTTAGCTAACGCCTTCGTAGCTATGCTATTATTAGTAACGCTCTCTCTATATTAAAGCAGCTAGTATAAGCTATACTTACTAATATTCGCCTAGGCTACCTAGGCTACCTCTACCTTAGTAATATAGAGGACCTGCTTAAAGAAGGGCTACTCTATAGGGTATATAATAACCTACTAAACTTCTACTACTAAGTTTACTTACTTAGCTCTAATATTATTATGCCTTATAGAGTCCCCTATAGGGGTATTAAGGTAAGCCCTCTTAAGGGCTATATTAATAATACGCTCTCTATATATAGCGGAGTAGTTAATAAAGGAGCGATTTTTATTAATTATATCGAGGCTAAACTCTCTAGTAACCCCCTCTATATTATTTATACTAAAGGGTATACCTCGCTCGGGCTTAGTATATTTATATATAGGGTTAGGTGCTAATATAATTAAGGATTTATTATAAGTTATAGGTATACCTAGGACTTCGTGGATAAGGATAAGGAAGAGGGAGAGGTATAAGGTCCTGCTCGAAGTAGTAGAGCTTCTTATACTTCTAGCTATAAGAACCTCTTAGGAAAGACCTCTTTAGTTAAGGAGTTACCTCTTATATAGTAGTATTTGCAGTACCTTACTAGAAGGTTAACCTTTTAGGTTAAGGAGTTATCTTATATAGTAGCTTTTATAGCACCTTACTAGAAGGTTTAGCGAGGGCATTTCTAGGCTATGAGAGCCTTAGTAGCCCGTTTAGCTCTAATATAATTAGCCCTAGTACGGCGCGCGTCTAACTTTATATAAGGGTTTACTTATAAGTAATAGGAATATATAGGGTTCCTATATTATTTTCCTTAACTAGTAGAGGGTATAGGTCAAAATGCCTATATAGTGTTTCCCGAATTGTGCCTGCGAACTAGGTGAATTTGTTATAATCTTTTTGCAAAGGGGCTGCGGCGTAATTCCGAACTTAAAAATAGGAAATATTATCTCTAAAATCCTCTATAGAATAACTAAATGAGATAATTCAATTAATTTTATTAAAGTTAAATAGCTAAATAGTTCTTATTAGCTTAAAAAGGATTATATTACTCTTAAGCTTAGAATACTAACCAAGCTAATTAAACTAGCGTTAATTATATAAAAAGGTCTAAGAGAAGTAAAGTAATATGCTCAAATACCTCTCTATTAATGATATAAACCCTACTTTATAGAAATACTTGATATTAAACCTATAAATTATTTATTCTTAACTACTTAATTTGATTTACTCTAAGACTATAGAAATAAAGCTTTATAATGTATTTAATAAGTTTTAAATTAACGTTAAGAGCTTCCTCTGCTTCTTTAAGAAGTAAATAGCTCGCTCTAATTAAAACATTTAGAAATAAGTATATTGAAATAATAAAAGTATTTTAAAATATATTTAATATATTATAAGACGTATTAAACAATATAAATAGTTATATTACCTTTATAAATCAATAATAAGCTAAAGAATCTCAGAGGTTTATATAAACTATAATAAATATACTTTTCTTAAAACTATATATTATTAAATATCTTCTATATAGGCTTGATACTACTTAAATCTTATTATATAAGCTATAAGAATTAAGGTATTCTACTTCTTATTAAAAGAGCATTAGATTATACTTATTACCTATTTCTATTAAAGTCTAACTTCTAATAGGCCCTTTAAAATTTATATAAAGTATATATAACTCTAAAAAACTACTTTACTTTAGAGAATTAACTTTAAGCCTCTGAAACTTGTTTTAATCTATGCTTCTTTATTAGGTTTATACTTACGCTATAGCCCCCTCGCAAAAAGACTATAATAAATTCACCTAGTTTGTAAGCATAGTTTGGAGGCCTCTGGCTACTACATAGTGACTTTACCTGCTTAAGTGCAATAGACCTTCTAACTCCGCGCCTCCTAATAATACATAGCCTTTGGTTACGTAATCTTGCTAACTATATTTCCTAACTATAGCTATACTTATACGTGCCTATAGCCTCATAATCTTTAACTTTATATTAATAATAACGTGGTTCTTAGTTATTTAAACTATAAAACTATTGACTTATCCTCTCGCGTACTACTCGCGCTACTAATACTACCTCTATTACCGCTTCGTCTGCTAGTTATTACTATCTTTATAGTCCTCTTATTTAATTAGGTTAGCTAATACCTTTATAGCTATGCTATTATTAGTAACGCTCTCTCTATTTAGTATAAGCTATACTTACTAATATTCCCCTAAGGGGCCTGGGCTACCTCTACCTTAATAGTGCAGAGGACCTGCTTAAAGAAGAGCTACTCTATAGGGTATATAACGACCTACCTAGCTTCTACTACTAAGTCTACTTACTTAGTTATAATATAATAATAAGTATCCCCTCTAAGGGTATTAATAAGAGCCCTCTTAAGGGCTATACTAATAATATACTCTCTATATATAATAGAGTAATTAAAAAAGGAGTAGGTTTTATTAATTATATTAATACTAAACTCTCTAGTAAGCTCTCGCGCGTTATTAATATTAAAAGGCATACCTCGCGCAAGCTTAGCGTTTTTTTATATAGGGTTTAGTACTAATATAGTTAAGGAATAAAAATAAGGAAGAAGGAGAGGTATAAAGCCTTACTTATAATAGAGCTTCTTATACTTCTAGCTATAAGAACCTCTTAGGAAAGACCTCTTTAGTTAAGGAGTTACCTCTTATATAGTAGCGTTTATAATACCTTTAGTACTTTATTAAAAGGTTAACCTTTTAAGTTAAGGAGTTATCTTATATAGTAGTTTTTACTTTTAGCACCTTGCTAGAAGGTTAACCTTTTAGGTTAAGGAGTTATTTTATATAGTAGCTTTTACCTTATTAGAAGGTTTAGTAAGAGCGTTTCTGGGCTATAAGAGCCTTAGTAGCCCGTTTAGCTCTAATATAATTAGCCCTATCGTAGCGCGCGTCTGACTTTATATAAGGGTTTACTTATAAGTAATAGGAATATATAGGGTTCTTATATTATTTTCCTTACTTAGTAGAGGGTATAAGTTAAAATACTTATATAAAGATATTTTAAGCTATATACCTACTACTAGTTAAGGAAAATAATATAAGAACCCTATATATTCCTATTAATATATGAATTCTTTAAATATTATAAAGTTAGATATATACTATACTAAGGCTAAGGCCTCTAGCTACTGCATAGTGATTTTACCTACTTAAGTATAATAGACCTTCTAACTCCGCGCCTCCTAATAATATATAGCCTTCTGTCACGTAATTATAACTTTCCTAATTATAGCTATACTTATACGTGCCTATAGCCTCACGATCTTTAACTTTATATTGATAATAACGTAGTTTTTAATTATTTAAACTATAAAACTATTAACTTTTCCTCTCGCGCACTACCTATGCTACTAATACTACCTCTATTACCGCTTCGTCTACTAGAAGTTATTACTATCTTTATTATATTATTATTAGCAACGCTCTCTCTATTTAGTATAAGCTATACTTACCGATATTCGCCTAGGCTACCTAGGCTACCTCTACCTTAGTAATATAGAGGACCTGCATAAAGAAGGGCTACTCTATAGGGTATATAACGACCTACTAAACTTCTACTATTAAGTTTACTTACTTAGCTCTAATACTATTATACCTTATAGAGTCCCCTATAAGGGTATTAAGGTAAGCCCTCTTAAGGGCTATACTAATAATATACTCTCTATATATAGTAAAGTAGTTAATAAAGGAGCGGGTTTTATTAATTATATTAAGGCTAAACTCTCTAGTAACCCCCTTTATATTATTTATACTAAAGGGCGTGCCTCGCTTAGGCTTAGCGTATTTATATATAGGGTCTAGTACTAATATAGTTAAGGATTTATTATAGGTTAAATAAGGATAAGGAAGAGGGAGAGGTATAAGGCCCTACTCGTAGAGCTTCTTATACTTCTAGCTATAAGAACTTCTTAGGAAAGACCTCTTTAGTTAAGGAGTTACCTCTTATATAGTAGTAATTATAATACCTTGCTAGAAGGTCGACCTTTTAGGTTAAGGAGTTATCTTATATAGTAGCTTTTATCTTTAGTACCTTACTAGAAGGTTAACCTTTTAGGTTAAGGAGTTATCTCATATAGTAGCTTTGCTACGAGAGCCTTAGTAGCCTATTTAGCTCCGATATAATTAGTATAAGGAACAATAGCGGGTATAGGATATAGAGCTAACGCTATTAGCAAAACATCGGCGAATTAGTAGTAAATATATACCCCCTTAAGAAAACTCTATAAGCTAGAGACTTAGAAGGTTAAGTAATAGTCTAATATAACTATATATACCTATGTTTTAGTATTCTAGCCTTTCCTAGTTTAGGCTTATAGCTATACTCTTATAACTCTATTACTTCTACCTCGATTTAAGAAACTAGCGCTAGTTAGAATATCTAAAACGAATTAGTAATAGTACGCTAATATATTAGTAATAGACGAATTAGTAACAGAGTTTAATTATAATAAACTCTAGGCTAGGTATATAGAATATAACTAATAAGGCCTTAGCTAATATAATATAGGTCGCTCGCTAAGCCCTAAGATATAGGGAATATAGCGTAAATACTATACTAGGGGGTTAGATAATCCTAGTAATAATATAGCAAGAGAGGCTACCCCGAGGAGGCGGGCTAGGTCTTAGGTAATACTAGAACTATTAGAGCGACTTTAGTAAGTAGTAGCTAATAGGGTACCCTACTTAAGACCCCCTAAGAAGCTAGTATCTTAGGTATCCTTACTTAAGTAATAAGACTACTATAGAGATAGTAGGAGAGCCTTATAGAGTAAATATATCTATAGTAGTAGAAGTATAAGGAATAAACTACTACCTTATTATAGGAGCTTACTAACTATCTAATAACGAGGTAGCTATAGAGAGAATATAAGAAACCCCCTATATATAATTATTATACTATAAGTAAGGACTTTACTATAGACTAGGCTAGTAACTAGATCTAAGTAGTTAAAGATAGATACTAATTACGCGCTAGTAGTATACTAGAGTAATAGATTTAATAGGCGCTTATAAAGATAAACCTATCCTTATAAACCTAGTAGTAATATTATAAGGCTAGGCTAGAGGGAGACCTAGCCTAGGCTAACTTTATAGCGTTTATTTACTAATAATATATTAATCTAGAGCTTTAAGAGCAGAGGTATTATAAGAAGCTAGATATAATAAGATAGAGGGAGACGTAGTTACTAATATAGTTCTTTACTAAATAGTTAGTAATATACTAGAACTTAGGTATAGTTAGTATAGAAGATAGTAAGGCTAAGGCTTATATACTATACTTCTAACTAGCCCCCTTTTTATATAGGGAGCTTAAGTATTAGAAAGTTAAGATATAGAGACTAAGAGACGTTACTATAAAAGCGGAACGCTTATAGGAGATATATTACTAATAAGGTAGCGAGGCCCTATAGAGCGAAAGTAGGAAGTAGTATATAAGCAAGGAATATATACTAAGGGTACCCCTTATAATAAGAGCGAGCTAAAAGGCAGGCTAGTAGGGCTCTAATTATAAGACCACGCGAGGTTCTTAGAGCCTAATACCTTACTAATTAGCTAGCGCTATAATATAAGGACCTAATTAGAGCTAGCTTACGTTTAGCCCTAGTATATAACCTATAATATCTAACCCCTTAGTATACTTTAGCTATAAGAAGAAGGGGTATAAGAGGGTAAACTACCTAGATAAATAATAGAGTATAAATAAAATACTAGTAGGATACTAAGCGTTTGCTAATAAGGTAAGGGTTAATATAATCTAATTAACGAGGGAGGTTAAGGACCTTAACCTATTAAAAAAAGAGTAAGCTAAGGGACTATACTAGTAACCCCTATACCTATATTAAAACTAGATACTTTCCTAAAGGGAGATATTATAAAAGGATAGGTAATCGTTCTCTAGAATATTACTAAATAAGAAGTAGTAGTAGATATAAACTCCTACTTATAAGTTAATATTATTAGTAGTTAACTAGTAAAGTCCCTATAATTATAACTTATAGTAGCGCGCACCCCTATATTAGAAGGGTTTAATAGGTCCTCTATAATAAGCTAAAACACGTACTAGTTAATATTCTTCCTTATTAACTCGAGGGGATAACTAAGGAAGATATAATAACTATTCGCTAAGGCTCCCCGCCCTAAAGGGGTAGGGGACCTCCTCTTATTATAATACTCTATAGATAAAGAGGGTATTATAATTAATACCTAGACGAATACCTAGGGATATAAACGCCTTAGTATTACTAAGCTATTAGTATTTATATAGGAGATTATAGAGAATAGCTAGAAGGCTTATATTATATACGTTTTAGGGAATATCGCTCCCTATAAGTTACTAATAGAGGCCCTAGGTAAAGAGAACGCCTTAGAGAGCGAAGTAGAATTACTACTAGAGCTACTTAGTAAATAGGTAATATTTAATAAGTAGTTAGTAAAGGAATACCTAGCCCTAGAAGGCATAGAATATATTATTAACTTAGTTAAAGGGAAGAAACCTCTATATAAGCCTATCTACTTACTAAATAAGCACTAGCTAGAGGAGCTCTACTAATATATTACTAATAACTAAGCGATAGGGCGGATTTAACCCTTAATAAGCGAGGTAAGTACCCCTATTCTCTTTATACCTAAGAAGGACGGATCCTTATACCTTTATATAGATTATTAAGGCCTTAATAAGGTAATACTAAAGAACTAATATCTACTTCCCCTTATTAGCAAGCTATTAGATAAGCTTTAGGGAGCGAAATAGATCTTAAAGATTAACTTTTAAGATATATACTACTATATTTATATTAAGCTAGAAGACTACTAGAAGATAGCTTTTAGGACTTATTATAAGTACTTTAAATATATTATTATACTATTTAGACTTATAAATACCCTAGCGATATTCTAGGTATATATTTACTAAGCGCTCGCTAAGCTACTAGATACCTATTATATTACTTATATAAATAATATTATAGTTTACTCTAAGATAAGAGAGTAATATATAAAAGACCTTCGCTAAGTACTCTATAGGCTTTACTAGTAAGCGCTATATACTAAGCTTAGTAAGTATAGTTTCTACTAATAACGAGTAGAGTTCCTAGGGTATATTATTATACCTAAAGATATATTAATAGACTAAACCTATATCCGAGCTATTACTAAATAGAAGCTACCTAAGACCTACTAGGAGATCTAAGTCTTCCTAGGATTCTATAACTTCTACTATAAGTTTATTATAAGCTATTTAGGTATTATAGCCCTTATAATATCCCTACTAAAGGGTAGTAAGAATAGTAAGAAGGGAAGTAAATTTTACTAGCTAGAAGAGGCCTAATAGGCCTTCGAATAGCTCTAAGCTACTTTCTACTTAATAACTATTCTCTAATATTAGGACCTAACCTATAAAATAAGGGTTAAAATAGATACTTCTATAAAAGCTATATCTAATATCCTATTATAATATATTAATAGCTAGTAGTAACTAGTTACTTATTATTTATAGAAGCTTAGTAATACTAAATAATATTAGGGAGCAGGCTAATAGAAGCTTCTCGCTATAGTTAAAAGCCTAGATTACTAGGCTTATTACTTTTAAGGTATATTAAAAAAGTTTATAATCCTAATAGACTACTAGGTACTAAAGGGAGTTATTAGCGCGTTAGCGCGGGATTTTTAGGGAAAGCTCGCTAGATAGGTATATAAACTCTTAGTATTTAACTTTAACCTAGAGCATAAGTTAGGGGTTATAAACCTAGTAGATAGGCTATCTAGGAGGCTAGATTATATAGAGGGGGAGGTAAAATATAATAATATACTCCTAACCCTAGTAAGGAAGCTAGGGTTTATTAGTAACCTACTAGTAAACCTCTAGATAAGTATTACTACTCTATAAGATAATATAGAGACCTTAAGAGTATTTATTAATACTATAAGGGCTAGTATAAAATAACGCCCCTTCTAGATAGATAGCTCTAGGGGTGGAGACGCCTCGGTCTCTAGTTAGTATAGCGCTCTATAGTATACTAATATTACTATAATTATAGTAGTTATAATAACCTAATACTAAAGAGCAAGGGAAGATATAGAGAACGCTTAGCAAGAGGTTACTAACCTAGAGGACTCGCTTAGAGCTAGGGTTACTATAGCGTAGTAGTATATCCTATACTAAGTTATAAGGGAGCTTATAATAAGCAAAACGGCGTATAGTTAGCAACCCTCTAAAGTAATAGAAAGTCTTATCTATAGACTATAGGCTAACGACTTATACTACTAGACCTAATTAGAGAGGGCATATAGACTAGCTAGTAATTATAGGGGCTATATAATTAATAGCTATAGAACCTTATTCTATAAGGGAAGGTTAGAAATACCCTAGGAGAGGTCCCTAAGACTCGAAATCCTTTACTAATACTATAATAACTATAGGGCGGGTTATATAGGGGTAAATAAAACTACTAAGTTAATCTTAAGGAAGTTCTACTAGCTAAACTTAGCTATAGACGTACGTGATTACGTTATAGGGTGCTATATATACTAAGGGATCCGGGTTCCGAGGCATAAGCCCTATAGAAAGTTATACCTACTACCCCTACTAGCGCACCCGTTTTAGGAAATTAGTATAGACTTTATTACTAGACTACTACTAAGCTATTAGTATAAAGGCAGGGAGTATAACGTAGTTCTTATTATTATATACTAGATAACTAAGTTCGCTATATTTATCCTAATAATAAAGTAGCTAATAGCTACTAAGCTAGCGTAGATTATTTATAAATAAGGTTAAGTACTATTTTAATACCTTAGAGGGTATTATTAGTAACTAAGATAAGCTCCTTACTAGCTAATTTTAGGAGGAATTTACGAGAGAGAGGGCTATTAAGCGCTACCTCTCTACTATATATTACCCCTAGACTAATAGGTAGTCTAAAAGGATATACTATATATTAGAAAAGTACTTATAAATATATACTAGCGACTTACTATAAGAATAGGCTATCTAGCTACCTAAAGCTAAGTTTATATATAATAATAGTTACTATAATACTATTAGCTATTTACTAATAGAGGCCCTATATAGCTACTACCTACGTTATATAGAATATATAACTCCTATAAATAGGGTCGTAGTATAGGGTATAAGGGAGTAAATCGAATATATCTTAAAGCTTTATAAGAGGGCCTAGGAATAGTAGTAAAAGGCTACTAAGGCGTAAGCTAAGTATTATAACGCGAGGTATAAGGAATAGACTTACTATTAGGGATAAGTTATTAGGCTATTAAGAAAGAACTTCTAGTTTAAGAATAAAAAACTAACGCCTAGGTTTATATAAGTAGCTATTATAGAACTAATTAGTATATAAGCTTATAGAGTTTATCTATTATTATAATACTAAAGGATATATAATATATTCTTAGTTATCTTACTAGAACTATAGGATAATTACTAAGTAAGTAGTAAAAGCTTACTTATATATCTAGAGCTTAAGGATAAGCTAGAGGAATAAGAGGTTAAAGAGATTATTATATAGTAAGGCGTTAGTAATAATATATAATCCTTAGTTAAGTAAGTAGGATAGCCTATAGAATATAATATATAAGAACCTATAGAGAACTTAGCAAACGCGCAAGAAGCTATTCATAAGTTTAATAGATAATATAAGAGGGCTTATAAGAAGTAGGACGATTAGTCGCTAAAACTACTATAATAAGTTAGTAATTATAAATTATAAGACTATAAAATAAAACTAAGTTAGAAGCAAAACGTTAATTAAATTAAGTAGCGAATTATTACCGAGGCTATAGCGAAAAGGGGTATTATCCTATAAAAAGGGAAAAAGAGCTAACTATCTAATTAGTTATTAACTTCTTAAGATAGCCACGGGGGCGACTATTATAACCGCTATAACTACGAGTAATACTACTATAACTACTATAGCGACTAGTCGCTAAACTAGTACTATTAGTATTACTACTATCGCTACCTATAAGCCGACTACTAGCTAACTCGCTACTAGCGCTACTACCTAACTCGCTACTAGAACTATTACTATTAGAGATAGTAATAATAACCTTAGCTCTCTTAGTCTTTTTTACTAACTCTTTGCTACTACTTTAGCTATATTTAATAGGGGTACTAAGGTAAGAGGCGTAGGAGATAGGGCGAGTACTAATAATAGTAATAAAGTAGGAGGGGATATTATTAGTAGTATACTTAGTGAGATTTTCCTAGAGCTCCTTATAAAACCTAGGGAAAAAGGCGATATTATGCTTATAAGTGCGTATAGGGACTAGCTTTATTAAAAGGTTATTAAGCAGGTAGTCGATCTTATTATAGAGGTAGTTAATAGGATTATTATTATAAATATATGCTAGCTAGGTAGCGTTTAAGTGCTAAAGAATATTAATACTATTATAAAGAGTACTAACCTAAAACCTAGTAGTTAGTAGGATATAATTAGCAAGGGAATAGCAAGTAATAGCCTACATAGACTAGAATATTAAGCGCGAGGTACTTATAGATAGAGGCGAGCTCCTAGAGCTAAAGCTACTCTATATTATAGCTACTACTACTAGTAGTAGGATTATAAATAAGCTTAGTAATATACTTCTACGCTACTAAATAGTTGCTAAGTATAGCTAGAATATAGTAATAATAAAGAGGGGTTAGGACGCTATCGCGCTACTAGATCTAGATCTAATAGAATATATTCTAAGTTATCTAAGCTACGCCCTAAAGCTCCTAAGGGACCTAGAAAACGTTAATATATAGTAACCTATTAGCGAATTAGTAGAAACTTATAGTAGCGTATTTCTTCTTATTAAAGTTATAATAGATATACTTCTATATATACTCGCTATATATATAGTAAAGGTAGATAATATCCTAATATATTTTATAAAGATAGCTAAGATAAGGATAGCTACTATTAGTATTACTAGTAAGATCGCTAGAAAGGATCTTAGGATTATAGAGGTATTTTATAAGAACTATGCTGGCCTCTGGCCACTGCATAGTGATTTTACCTGCTCAAGTGCAACAGACCTTCTAACTCCGCGCCTCCTGACAATACACAGCCTTCGGTCACGGAAGGTTAACCTTTTGGGTTGAGGAGTTATCTCGTATAGTAGCTTTCGCAGCACCTTTAGCACCTTGCTCGAAGGTCGACCTTTTGGGTTAAGGAGTTATCTCGTATAGTGGCTTTTCTAGGCCACGAGAGCCTTAGTAGCCCGTTCGGCTCCGATATAATCGGCCCTAGTATAGCGCGCGTCCGACTCTATGCGAGGGTTTACTTGCGAGTAGTAGGAATGTATAAGGTTCCTATATTATTTTCCTTAACTAGTAGAGGGTATAGGTTAAAATACCTATATAGTATTTCCCGAATTATGCCTGCGAACTAGGTGAATTTATTATAGTCTTTTTGCGAAGGGGCTGCGGCGTAATTCCGAGCTTAATAAGAACTATGCTTATATATATATATAATATAAGATATTATAGAGAGCTATTAATAAAATACTAGAGAGGGATATAAGCGAGGTTAGAGGAGAGAAGAGAAATAACTTAATAATTATAATAAAGGCTTATAAAATAGGCGCTAAAATAGGAGAGGTAGCTAGACTAAAAAAGATTATAAAGAGGAGAAATTCTAACTAGGTCGGAGACCTTAAAAAAAAGACGCTCTTTTATATTTTAAGTCGCTAGGTAATAAAGTAAAATAATTACTAGTTATATACCACTAAACAGTTATATAACTATTAGTAACTAATTAAAAAATAATAGTAATAATCGAAATTTAAGAATACCTATAACGCGCTAGGAAAATAAAAATATATTATTTACTATAACTACCTAGATCTAGCGCGGAGGGCGAGAGTAAATAATATAATAAAAGCGTAGAAAGGCTGCCCTAAAGTTAGTAATAATATCTACGATAATATAGAGCTATATTACCCTACTAGTACGCCTTAGGGACTAAGGCTTTAGAGGGGGGGGTAATTATAAGGAATAATAGCAGGTATAGGATATAGAGCTAACGCTATTAGCAAAATATTAGCAAATTAGTAGTAAATATATACCCCCTTAAGAAAACTCTGCAAGCTAGAGACTTAGAAGGTTAAGCAATAGTCCAATATAACTACGCATACCTACGTTTTAGCATTCTAGCCTTTCCTAGTTTAGGCCTATAGCTATACTCTTATAATTAGCTAGTGCGGCGTATATCCGACTTTATACGAGGGTTTACTTATAAGTAGTAGGAATATGTAGGGTTCCTATATTATTTTCCTTAACTAGTAGAGGGTATAGGTTAAAATACCTATATAGTATTTCCCGAATTATGCTTACGAACTAGGTGAATTTGTTATAGTCTTTTTATAAAGGGGCTAGGGCGTAATTCCGAACTTAATACTAAGGCTAATTATATAAGAGCTAAATAGGCTATTAAGGCTCTTATAGTAATACCCGTATTAAACCTTCTAGTAAAGTACTATAGAAGCTATTATATTAAATAACTTCTTAAGCTTCTAATAAAGTAAATTCTACCTATAAGAGATAACTCCTAAACTAAAGAGGTCTTTTCTCAAAGGTTCTTATAGCTAGAAGTATAAGAAGCTCTATTATAAGTAGGGCTTTATACCTCTCTCTCCTCTTCTTCTTTAGTTAACTTATAGTATATCCTAGAAGATATTAGCACTAGACCCTATATATAGAAATACTAAACCTATATAAAGTATACTCTTTAATATAAATAATATATAAGAGATTACTATAGAGTTTAGTATTAATATAATTAATAAAAGCTACTTCTATATTAACTAATTAATTATATATAGCAAGTATATTATTAATATAACCCTTAAGAGGGCTCTTCTTTATAACCCTATAAGGGACCTTATAACGCGCTATTATATTATGGCTAAATAAGTAAACTTAGTAGTAGAGGCTAAGCGGGTTATTATATACCCTATAGAGTAGCTCTTCTTTAAATAAGCCCTTAATAATATTATAATAGAATTAGCCCTTTCGGGAAATATTAGTATTTATAGCTTATACTAAATACAGAGAGTATTATTAATAATAGTATAGCTAGTAGAACGAAGTAGTAATAGAGGTAATAGAGGTAGTAGAGGTAGTATATAAGAGGATAAGTTAATATTTTAGTAGTTTAAATAATTAAAAACTATATTATTATTAAAGTATAAAGTTAAAGATTATAAGGCTAGCTAGTATAATAGTTATGTTAAAGTATAGCTATAGTTAGGAGAGTTATAATTATATAACTAAAGGCTATGTATATTATCTAGAGGCGCGGAGTAAGAACAGAACGTATATTATACTTAAGTAAGTAAATTTACTATATAGTAGCTAGAGGCTATATATTTATTATATTATAGAGACTTTAGATTTAGTTACTAATAATTTAGGCTCTACTTCTAATGTAAAAGTCTCTAAGATTATTATTAAATACCGTAAGTAAAGTTTCAAATCCCTTATTATTAATAGTAACTATAGTTCTTTCTAGAATAACCTTAGTACTATTAATTAATAGTTTATAATCTTTTATTATATTAATAAAGTTGCTTTTTTCCCCTTATTTTTATTCTCTTTTAAGACCTTCTATTACTCTTTAGAGTTATACTATAGCCCCTTCGCAAAAAGACTATAATAAAGTCACCTAGTTTATAGGTATAAGTTAGGAAATACTATATAAGTATTTTAACCTATACCCTCTACTAGTTAAGGAAAATAATATAGGAACCCTAAATATTCCTATTTAAAAGTAAACCCTCTAAGTATTACTATATAAAGTTAGATACGCGCTATACTAGGGCTAATTATATTAAAGCTAAATAAGCTACTAAGGCTTTTATAGCCTAGAAACGCCCTCGCTAAACCTTCTAATAAGGTAAGCGCTATTATATAAGAGATAACTCCTTAACTAAAGAGGTCTTTTCTAAGAGGTTCTTATAGCTAGAAGTATAAGAAGCTCTATTACTATAAGCAGGGCCTTAGGCCTCTAGCCACTATATAGTGATTTTACCTGCTCAAGTGCAACAGACCTTCTAACTCCGCGCCTCCTAATAATATATAGCCTTCGGTTACGTAATCCTTTCCTAACTATAGCTATACTTATATATACCTATAGCCTCACGATCTTTAACTTTATATTAATAATAACGTGGTTTTTAATTATTTAAACTATAAAACTATCGACTTATCCTCTCGCGCACTACCCGCGCTGCTAATACTACCTCTATTACCGCTTCGTCCGCTAGTCGTTACTACCTTTATCCTCTTATTCGATCGGGTTAGCTAACGCCTTCGCTATGCCGTCGTTAGTAACGCTCTCTCTATATTAAAGCAGTTAGCATAAGCCGTACTTACTAACGTTTAAGCCCTAAGGGGCCTAGGCTACCTCTACCTTAATAATATAGAGGACCTGCTCGAAGAAGGGCTACTCTATAGGGTATATAATAACCCGCCTAGCTTCTACTACTAAGTCTACTTATTTAGTTATAATATAATAATAAGTATCCCCTCTAGGGGTATTAATAAGAGCCCTCTTAAGGGCTATATTAATAATATACTTTTTATATAAAATAGAGTAGTTAAAGAAGGAGTAGGTTTTATTAATTATATTAATATTAAACTCTCTAGCGAGCTCTTATATATTATTAGTATTAAAAGGTATACCTCGCATAAGCTTAGCGTTTTTATATATAAGGTCTAGTATTAATATAGTTAAGGATTTATTATAGGTTATAGAGATAAGGATAAGGAAGAGGGAGAGGTATAAGGCCCTACTCGTACTAGCAAAGCTTCTTATACTTCTAGCTATAAGAACCTCCTAGGAAAGACCTCTTTAGTTAAGGAGTTACCTCTTATATAGTAGCGTTTATAGCACCTTTAGTACCTTGCTAGAAGGTTAACCTTTTAGGTTAAGAAGTTATTTTATATAGTAGCTTTTGTAGCACCTTACTAGAAGGTTTAGCGAGGGTATTTCTAGGCTATGAGAGCCTTAGTAGCCTGTTTAGCTCCGATATAATTAGCCCTAGTGCGGCGCGTATCTAACTTTATATAGTAATATTTAGAGGGTTTGCTTATAAGTAGTAGGAATATATAGGGTTCTTATACTATTTTCCTTAACTAGTAGAGGGTATAGGTTAAAATACCTATATAGTATTTCCCGAATTATACCTGCGAACTAGGTGAATTTATTATAGTCTTTTTGCGAAGGGGCTGCGGCGTAATTCCGAACTTAATAAGCAGGGCCTTATACCTCTCCCTCTTCCTTATCCTTATCCCTTTATTATATTAATACTGAACCCTATATATAACTACGCTAAGCCTAAGTAAGGTATACCCCTTAATATAAATAATATATAAGGGATTACTAGAGAGTTTAGTATTAATATAATTAATAAAACCTACTCCTTTATTAACTACTCTGCTTATATAGAGAGTCTATTATTAATATAGCCCTTAAGAGTTTCACGAATAGCGAATAGCCGAAGGTTAATATACTTTAATTGCGCTATATTAAGTGGATTCTATATTAAAGAAGGGAAAAGTCTAACTATAGGCTAGCGTAGCTCCGGAAGGCCAAAGAGTCGCTTAGCGATCACGTGACTTAGCGGTTATATAACTCGAAATTCAAGTAGGTCTATCCTAGCGCTATAATATTACCTCCCCTTTTACTAATATTACTATCTATAGTAATCAACTATTATTATATAAATATTCCCTAAATAGTATCCCCCTTTTTTTTTTATACTTATACCGGGGCGTTGTTATTATTTATAATAGCGGGGTCCTCGTCTTAGGTAGTAGCTAGAAGCTAGGGTAAAAGGTATTTTAGTAGTCCTATAATAGCTAGGTTAGTAATATAGAAGTCTTATAGTACTACTAGGTCGTACTTAAGGCTCTTTATATTATATTAGATAGGGTTATAGTTAAAGCCCTTCTAGTTAGCGCGATATTATTACTATCTTTAGTATAACTAGCTAATAATTACTTATATAACCTTATACTCTAGCTCGTTATTAAACTTAATAGCTAGTAATAAGGTATTAAATTAACCTAGTAGTAGATTCCTAGTAGCTTTTTAGAGCTTATTAGGGTAGAATACTAGGTTATAGTTATATTCTTTTGAAAGATCTAGTACTTATATTCCCCTAGGGCTAATAGCTTTTATTAGCTATAGTCTATCTTATAGTATAAATAGCTTTAAGGAGTTCTCCTAGCGCTATCCCTCTATTATAATATATATAGAGTCTCTTATAGCTAGGTTATTAAGTTAGTAGTAGCGATTTATAGCGCGAGTATAGCGCTATTAAGCTATAACTATATTCCCTTTAGTAATATTCTAGATATTATAAAAGTTCTATATAAGCTACCAGGTATTACCCTAGTTAATCTTTTCCTTTATTATTAAGAACCTCTATATATACTAATCCTAGTTAAAACTTATTTATAGGAAATACTCTTATTTAATCTTAAATAGTATAAGCCCTATAGTATTATTTAGTAACGCTGCCTAGGCGAAGTTTATAATAAGGAGTATCTCGCTCTAGTTATCCTAGAACTAGTTTATTTATAAATAGAGGTACTAAGTTAGATACTAATTAAGGATTTCTATTTACTTATTAGTCTCTATATAGCTTACTATACTTAGTTATATAATTATATTATATATCTTATAGAGCTTATTCCAGAAGTTAGAAGTAAACTAGGGGCCTCTATTAGATATAATTATAATAGGGAAACTAGTATACTAGAAGATATAAGTACAATATAGCTAAGCGAGGTCCTATACTATAATAGTTTTATAGTAGGGAAGCGAGACTATCTGCTTTAATAAGTAGTATATTACTATAAATATACTGTTATACCTATATTAATCTAGTAAGTATAATATAAAGTCTATTATAACGTATTCCTAGGGGTAGTTTATTATTAGTAGGGGCTTTAACTCGCCTAGGGGCTTATCCCTTAGCTTCTTAGCCTAATAGTAGGTATAGATAGTAGTTATAAATATACTATTTAATATTAGTAGTTAACTAAGGCTAGTAGTAATATTCCTTTAGAAGCTTAACGGTCTTATTCCGCTCTAGGTATATTATAAGCTTCTAAATATAAGCTTTATAATTTAGCTTTATATATAGGTCCTCTTCTTCTAATATTATAAGCTTTTATTTATAATTAGGAGCTTATTATATATCCTCTAGCGCTCCTTCTTAATAATTATAAGTAACCTTAGCGCTTAAAGCAATAATATATTGAGTTTATAATTTAACTAAAAGATCTATTAACTAGGAGGTAGCCTTTTAGCTTATCCTCTAGCTCTAGGGTATTAATAATAGCTATAGGGCTACTTAGAGTAGCTTCTAGTAGTTAGTATAGTTAATTTATAACCCCTAGGGATAGGTAGTTAGGTAGTAATAAAACCTAAGTATAGTTTAACCTACGGATAGCTTATTAGGTTTTATAAGGAACAATAGCGGGTGCAGGATGCAGAGCTAATGCTATTAGCAAAACATCGGCAAATTAGCAGTGAATATATACCCCCTTAAGAAAACTCTATAAGCTAGAGACTTAGAAGGTTAAGCAATAGTTTAATATAACTATAGATACCTACGTTTTAGTATTCTAGCTTTTCTTAGTTTAGGCTTATAGCTATACTCTTATAACTCTATTACTTCTACCTTAATTTAAGAAACTAGCGCTAGTTAGAATATCTAAAATAAACTAGTAATAATATACTAATATATTAGCAATGGATAAATTAGTAATAGAGTTTAATTATAATAAACTCCGGGCTAAGTATATAGAATATAACTAATAGGGCCTTAGCTAATGCGATATAAGTTGCTCGCTAAGCCCTAAGATATAGGGAATATAGCGTAGACGCCGCGCTAGGGGGTTAAACGATCTTAGTAATAATATAGTAGGAGAGGCTACCCCGAGGGGGCAGGCTAGGTCTTAGGTAATACTAGAACTAGTAGAGTAACTTTTGCTTAGCGAATAAATAGCAAGTAGTAGCTAATAGGGCACCCCGCTTAAGACCCCCTAAGAAGCTAGTATCTTAGGTATCCTTACCTAAGTAATAAGACTACTATAGAGATAGTAGGAGAGCCTTATAGGGTAAATATATCTATAGTAGTAGAGGTATAAGGAATAAACTACTACCTTACTATAGGAGCTTACTAACTATCTAGTAATAAGGTAGCTATAGAGAGAATATAAGAAACCCCCTATATATAATTACTATACTATAAGCGAGGACTTTATTATAAACTAGGTTAGTAACTAGATCTAAGCGGTTAAAGATAGATACTAAGTACGCGCTAGTAGTACGCTAGAGTAGTAGATTTAATAGGCGCTTATAAAGATAAGCCTATCCCTATAGACCTAGTAGTAATATTATAAGGCTAAGCTAGAGGGAGACCTAGCCTAGGCTAACTTTATAGTATTTATTCGCTAATAATATATTAATCTAGAGCTTTAAGAGCAGAGGTACTATAAGAAGCTAGATATAATAAGGCAGAGGGAGATATAGTTATTAATATAGTTCTTCGCTAAATAGTTAGTAATATACTAGAACTTAGGTATAGTTAGTATAGAAAATAATAAAGCTAAGGCTTATACGCTATACTTCTAACTAGCCCTATTTCTATATAGGGAGCTTAAGTATTAGAAGGTTAAGATATAGAGATTAAGAGACGTTGCTATAAAAGCGGAATACTTATAAGAGATATATTGCTAATAAGGTAGCAAGGCCCTATAGAGCGAAAGTAAGAAGTAGTATATAGGCAAGGAGTATATACTAAGGGTACCCCCTATAATAAGGGTAAGCTAAAAGGCGGGCTAGTAGGGCTCTAGTTATAGGACTACGCGAGGTTCTTAGAGCCTAATACCTTACTAATTAGCTAGCGCTATAACGCAGGGACCTAACTAGAGCTAGCCTATATTTAGCCCTAGCGTATAACCCGCGATATTTAACCCCTTAATATACTTTAGCTATAAGAAGAAGGGGTATAAGAGGGTAAACTACCTAGATAAATAATAGAGTATAAATAAAATACTAGTAGGATACTAAGCGTTTACTAATAAGGTAAGGGTTAATATAATCTAATTAATAAGGGAGGTAGAGGACCTCGACCTATTAGAAAAAGAGTAGGCTAGGAGACTATACTAATAACCCCTATGCTTATATTAAAACTAGATACTTTCCTAAAAGGAGATACTATAAAAGGATAGGTAGTTATTCTCTAGAATATCGCTAAATAAGAAGTAGTAATAGATATAAACTCCTATTTATAAGTTGATATTATTAGTAGTTAACTAGTAAAGTCCCTATAACTATAACCTATAGTAGCGCACGCCCCTATATTAGAAGGGTTTAATAGGTCCTCTATAACGGGCTAAAATATATACTAGTTAATATTCTTCCTTATTAACTCGAGGGGATAACTGAGGAAAATATAGCGACTATTTGCTAAGGCTCCCCGCCCGAAAGGGGCAAAGGACCTCCTCCTATTATAATACTCTATAGGTAAGGAGGGTATTATAATTAATACCCGGACGAATACCTAGGGATATAAATACCTTAGTATTACTAAGCTATTAGCGTTTATATAGGAGATCGTAGAGAATAACTAGAAAGCCTATATTATATACGTTTCAGGGAATATTACCCCCTATAAGCTACTAATAAAGTAGTTAGCAAAAGAATACCTAGCTCTAGAGGGCGCGGAATATACTATTAACTTAGTTAAAGGGAAGAAACCTCTATATAGGCCTATCTACCTACTAAATAAATACTAGCTAGAGGAGCTCTACTAATATATTACTAATAACTAAGCGATAGGGCGGATTTAACCCTTAATAAGCGAGGTAAGCGCCCCTATTCTCTTTATACCTAAGAAGGATAGATCCTTATGCCTTTATATAGATTATTAAGGCCTTAATAAGGTAATACTAAAGAACTAATATCTACTTCCCCTTATTAGCAAGCTATTAGATAGGCTTTAGGGAGCGAAATAGATCTTAAAGATCGACCTTTAAGATATATATTACTATATCTATATTAAGTTAGAAGACTGCTAGAAGATAGCTTTTAGGACTTATTATAGGCACTTTAAATATACTATTATACTATTTAGACTTATAAACGCCCTAGTAATATTCTAGGTATATATTTACTAAGCGCTCGCTAAGCTACTAGATACTTATTATATTACTTATATAAATAATATTATAGTTTACTCTGAGATAAGAGAGTAGTATATAAAGGACCTTCGCTAAGTACTCCGTAGGCTTCGCTAGTAAGTATTATATATTAAGCTTAGTAAGTATAGTTTCTACTAATAATAAGTAGAGTTCCTAGGGTATATTATTACGCCCGAAGGTATATCAATAGACTAAACCTACGTCTAAGCTATTACTAAATAGAAGCTGCCTAAGACCTACTAGGAGATCTAAGTCTTCCTAGGATTCTATAACTTCTACTATAAGTTTATTATAAGCTATTTAGGTATTATAGCCCCTATAATATCCCTACTAAAGGGTAGTAAGAATAATAAGAAAGGAAGCGAATTTTACTAGCTAGGAAGAGGCCTAATAGGCCTTTAAATAGCTCTAAGCTACCTTCTACTTAGTAACTATTCTCTAATATTAGGACCTAATTTATAAAATAAGGGTTAAAATAGACGCTTCTATAAAGGCTATATCTAATATCCTATTATAATATATTAATAGCTAGTAGTAACTAGTTACTTACTATTCGTAGAAGCTTAGCGATACTAAGTAGTATTAGGGAGTAGGCTAATAGGAGCTTCTCGCTATAGTTAAAAGCCTAGACTACTAAGCTTACTATTTTTAAGGTATATTAAAAAAGTTTATAGTCCTAATAGATTACTAGGCGCTAAAGGGAGTTATTAGCGCGTTAGCGCGGGACCTTTAGAGAAGGCTTACTAGATAGGTATATAAACTCTCTATATTTAACTTTAACCTAGAGTATAAGTTAGGGGTTATAAACCTAGTAGATAGGCTATCTAGGAGGCTAGACTATATAGAGGGGGAGGTAAAATATAATAATATACTCCTAACCCTAGCGAGGAAGCTAGGGTTTATTAGTAACTTATTAGTAGACCTCTAGATAAGTATTACTACTCTATAAGGTAATATAGAGACCTTAAGAGTATTTATTAATACTATAAGGGCTAGTATAAAACGATACCCCTTCTAGATAGATAGCTCTAGGGGTAGAGACGCCTTAGTCTCTAGTTAGTATAGCGCTCTATAATATACTAATATTACTATAACTATAGTAGCTATAATAACCTAATACTAAAAAGTAAGGGAAGATATAGAGAACGCTTAGCGAGAGGTTACTAACCTAGAGGACTTACTCGGAGCTAGGGTTACTATAGCATAGTAGTATATCCTATGCTAAGTTATAAGGGAGCTTATAATAAGCGAAATAGTATATAGTTAGTAACCCTCCGAAGTAATAGAAAGTCTCGTCTATAGACTATAGGCTAATAACTTATATTACTAGACCTAATTAGAGAGGGTATATAGACTAGCTAGCGATCGTAGGGGCTATACGATTAATAGCTATAGAACCTTATTCTATAAGGGAAAGTTAGAGATACCCTAGGAGAGGTCCCTAAGACTTAAAATCCTTCGCTAATACTATAATAACCGCAGGGCGGGTTATATAGGGGTAAATAAGACTACTAAGTTAATCTCGAGGAAGTTCTACTAGCTAAACTTAGCTATAGATATATATAATTATATTATAGGGTGCTATATATATTAAGGGATCCAGGTTCTAAGGTATAAGCCCTATAGAAAGTTATACCCGCTACCCCTACTAGTATACCTATTTTAGGAAATTAATATAGACTTTATTACTAGACTACTACTAAGCTATTAGTATAAAGGCGGAGAGTAGAACGCGGTTCTTATTATTATATACTAGATAACTAAGTTTGCTATATTTATCCTAATAATAAAGTAGCTAATAGCTACTAAGCTAGCACGGATTATCTATAAATAGGTTAAATACCGTTTTAGTACCCTAGAGGGTATTATTAGTAACTAAGATAAGCTCCTTACTAGCTAATTTTAAGAGGAATTCACGAGAAAGAGGGCTATTAAGCGCCGCCTCTCTATTATATATTACCCCTAGACTAATAGGTAGTTTAAAAGGATATACTAGATATTAGAAAAATACCTATAAGTATATGCTAGTAACTTATTATAAGAATAAGCTATCTAGCTACCCGAGGCTAAGTTTATATATAATAATAGTCGCTATAGTACTACTAGCTATTTGCTAATAGAGGCCCTATATAGCTACTACCTATATTATATAGAATATATAACCCCTGCGAATAGAGTTATAATATAGGGCGTAAGGGAGTAAATCGAATATATCTTAAAGCTTTATAAGAGGGCTTAGGAATAGTAGTAAAAAGCTACTAAGGCGTAAGCTAAGTATTATAATATAAGGTATAAGGAATAGACCTACTATTAGAGATAAGTTATTAGGTTATTAATAAAGAACTTCTAGTTTAAGAATAAAAAACTAGCGCCTAGGTTTATATAAGTAGCTATTATAGAACTAATTAGCACGCAAGCTTATAGAGTTTATCTATTACTATAGTACTAAAGGATATATAATATATTCTTAATTACCTTACTAGAACTATAGGATAATTACTAAATAAGTAGTAAAAGCTTGCTTATATACCTAGAGCTTAAGGACGAGCTAGAGGAATAAGAGGTTAAAGAGATCGTCGCGTAGTAAGGTATTAGTAATAACATATAGTACTTAGTTAAGTAAGTAGGATAGCCTATAGAATATAATATATTAGAACCTATAGAGAACTTAGGGTTAGGGTTATTAGGTTATTAATAAAGAACTTCTAGTTTAAGAATAAAAAACTAGCGCCTAGGTTTATATAAGTAGCTATTATAGAACTAATTAGCACGCAAGCTTATAGAGTTTATCTATTACTATAGTACTAAAGGATATATAATATATTCTTAATTACCTTACTAGAACTATAGGATAATTACTAAATAAGTAGTAAAAGCTTGCTTATATACCTAGAGCTTAAGGACGAGCTAGAGGAATAAGAGGTTAAAGAGATCGTCGCGTAGTAAGGTATTAGTAATAACATATAGTACTTAGTTAAGTAAGTAGGATAGCCTATAGAATATAATATATTAGAACCTATAGAGAACTTAGTAAATATATAAGAAGTAGTTCGTAAGTTTAATAAATAATATAGGAGGGCTTATAAGAAATAGGATAATTAGTCGCTAAAACTACTATAATAGGTTAGTAATTATAGACTATAAGACTATAAAATAAATCTAAATTAGAAATAAAACGTTAATTAAATTAAGTAGCGAATTATTACCGAGGCTATAGTAAAAAGGGGTATTATCCTATAAAAGGGGAAAAAGGAGCTAACTATCTAATTAGTTATTAACTTCTTAGGATAGCTATAGGGGCGATTACTATAATTACTATAACCGCGAGTAGTACTACTATAACTACTATAGTAACTAGTCGCTAAACTAGTACTATTAGTATCGCTACTATTACTACCTATAAGCTAACTACTAGCCGACTCGCTACTAGCGCTACTACCTAACTCGCTACTAGAACTATTACTATTAGAGATAGTAATAGTAACCTTAGCTCTCTTAGTCTTCTTTACTAACTCTTTGCTACTACTTTAGCTATACTTAGTAGAGATATTAAGGTAGGAGGCTTAGGAGATAGAGTAAGTACTAGTAATAGTAATAAAGCAGGAGGGGATATTATTAGTAGTATACTTAGCGAGATTTTCCTAGAGCTCCTTATAAAACCTAGGGAAAAAGGTAATATTATGCTTATAAGCGCGTATAGGGACTAGCTTTGTTAAAAGGTTATTAAGTAGGTAATCGATCTTATTATAGAAGTAGTTAATAGGATTATTATTATAAATATATACTAGCTAAGCGGCGTTTAGGCGCTAAAGAATATTAACGCTATTATAAAGGGTACTAACTTAAAACCTAGTAGTTAGTAGGATATAATTAGCGAGGGAATAGTAAGTAATAGCCTATATAGACTAGAATATTAAGCGCGAGGTGCTTATAGATAGAGGTAAGCTCCTAGAGCTAAAGCTACTCTATATTATAGCTATTACTACTAGTAGTAGGATCGTAGATAAGCTTAGTAATATACTTCTATACTACTAAATAATCGCTAAGCGTAGCTAGAATATAGTAATAATAAAGAGGGGTTAGGACGCTATCGCGCTACTAGATCTAGATCTAGTAGAATATATTCTAAGTTATCTAGGCTACGCCCTAAAGCTCCTAAGGGACCTAGAAAATATTAATATATAGTAACCTATTAGTAAATTAGTAGAGACTTATAATAATATATTTCTTCTTATTAAAGTCGTAATAAACGTACTTCTATACGTACTCGCTATATATATAGCGAAGGTAGATAATATCCTAATATATTTTATAAAAATAGCTAAGGTAAGGATAGCTACTATTAGTATTACTAGTAAGATCGTTAGAAAGGATCTTAGGGTTATAGAGGTATTTTATAAGAACTACGCCTATACGTATAATATAAGATATTATAGAGAGCTATTAGTAAGATACTAGAGAGGGATATAAGCAAGGTTAGAGGAGAAAAGGGAAATAACTTAATAATTATAATAAAAGCTCGTGAAATAAGCGCTAAAATAAGAGAGGTAGCTAGACTAAAAAAGATTATAAAGAAGAGAGATTCTAACTAAGTTAGAGACCTTAAAAAGAAGACGCCCTTTTATATTTTAAGTTGCTAGGTAATAAAGTAAAATAATTACTAGTTATATACTACTAAACGGTCGTATAACTATTAGTAACTAATTAAAAAATAATAGTAATAATCGAAATTTAAGAATACTTATAACACGCTAGGAAAACGAAAATATATTATTCGCTATAACTACCTAGATCTAGCGCAGAGGGTAAGAGCAAATAATATAATAAAAGCGTAGAAAAGCCGCCCTATAGTTAGTAACGATATCTATAATAACGCAGAGCTATATTACCCTACTAGTACGCCTTAGGGACTAAGGCTTTAGAGGGGGGGGTAATTATAAGGAATAATAGCGGGTATAGGATATAGAGCTAACGCTATTAGCAAAATATTAGCGAATTAGCAGTAAATATACACCCCCTTAAGAAAACTCTATAAGCTAGAGACTTAGAAGGTTAAGCAATAGTCCAATACAACTACGCATACCTACGTTTTAGTATTCTAGCCTTTCCTAGTTTAGGCCTATAGCTATACTCTTATAGGTTTAGAGGTTCTTATTCTTCTATAAGAGGGCGTTAGCTAGTATATTTTTATACCCTAGGTAGTACTAGATATAAAAGTTAAAACTAACCAAAATACCTAATTAATAGGTTAGTAATTTATAATAACCTCGAAACGCTTAGTAATTATAGAGAGTTTAGCCCTTTATTCTTCTAGTATTAGAATAATTATTATTATCTTATAGTTATAAATAGGGTAGTTTATCTCTATTAGCGATATAATCTTTAAGAAATAGGCTATAAGGTACTATAAACTATTATTAAGTTATTACTAGAGGAGGGTAATAGCGTAAATAGATTTAGAGGCGTCTGTCTCGACTTAGGTTAGTAGTTCGGGCTTCTAGTAGTATAGAATAGGGGCTAATATTAGGGCCTCCTTTAGTATTATAAATATTACTATATAGATATTATCAAAGTTAAAACGGGCGTCTTTAGCTATAAGCTTAGTAAGTAATTAAGCAATCTTTCTATAATTTATAATAAATTAATAATAGAAGTTATAAAATCCTAGGAAGGACTAAATACTATATATTATAGTTAGTAGCTACTAGTCTTTTACTATAGAAACCTTCTTAGGGTGAGGGCTAATCCCTTTAGTTATAATAATAAACCTAAGGTAGCGCGTTATAGTTATACTAAATTCGCACTTCTTAATATTAACCTAAAGCCCTACTTAGCGTAGCTAGTTAAGAACCTTTTTAATATACTCCTTATATTAGAGGGGGTTCTCTAAGTAAACTAGGATATTATCTATATATATTATATAGAAATTATCTAGGTATTCTATAAGTATATTATTGATATACTATTAGTATATCGCCAGGCTATTATAAAGCTTAAAAGGTAGGACCTTATACTTATAAGAGCTATAGTAGGTATAGAACGTTATGAAGTCCTCTAAGTTAGAGTAAATATAAATTTAGTAAAACGCCTAGTAGATATTAATTTTTATAAATACTTTAGCTTAGCTAATTTAGCTTCATATCTTATTAATTAGGGGTAGCTACTAGTCTTTCTTAGTAAACCTATTTAGCCTTTAGAAGTTAATATAGAACCTTAAGTAGCTATTAGCATTTTAAATAAATAGTATTAGAGATATAAATAAAGTATTAGTTAGCGTTATAAAGCCCTTTTTTAGGTTTTTAAGGAGATATTATTAAGTAGCCTCGAGTTCTAGTAGTAATTACTTATATAATAAGTAGAAGGTTAATTACTCCTTCAAACCTAGCTCTAGTTTAATTTAGTAGTTATAAGGGTAATAAGGAGGTAATATATTACTAGTAGTCTTACTAGAGTAATCTTTCTAGTCCTAGAGGTATAATAAGAGCTTCTTATTAATTAGATATTAGTTTTTAGCTTTATTAACCTCTAGCTAGTAAGCTTATGCCTTTTTCTTCCTCTTCTTACTTATTGGTAATTATTAAGTTGAGCTTATATAGTAATATAGAGCCTAATTTAATATTAGTATACTTTAGGTTCTTCTTAAACCTTATAGCGCTAATAGGTATTATATTAAGGTCTTTTTTTACCTATTAAGCCTTAGGGCTAAGGGGTTTAAGCTTCTATTATAGCATAGGCTAGGTCTAATTAGCTATAAGCGCTCCTTTTAACACTATATTTATCTTCCTTAAGTTATTATTATATCCCGAGTCCTTAGGCGCGTAGCTTTATTATAGGATCCTTATAAGGGCTTGTATTCTTTCTATAACCTTTCGCATATTATATAGCTATTCCTTAGCTTTCAATAAAGCTTAATAGTATTCTATATTGTGGTTAATACTTAATATTAATTTTAATAAGTTAAAGGAGGTCCTTAGTATCCTATATAATTATTTAAGGGAGGTCTCGGGCTATAGGGGTACTACTTAGCTAGTATAAGCGCTAATAATATATATCTATACTAGTATTATAATTTTTAAACTATAAGTAGCTAAGAATAAGGTTATACCTCCTTATATTAAGTTAGAGGAGGGGTATTTATACTAATTCTTATCGGTCTACTTATATATAAGTTATCTATACCTTAGTTATAATTTTAATAGCTTATTATTAAACCTAATAGCTAGGATAGGGCGCTATAACTTATTATATCTCGTATAATAAAAATCCTTTAGTAAAGGGGTTATATAGGTATTTATAAAAGCAGAGCTATTTACTCTAGTATTTAGAATAGCTTTAAAATAAATACTATATCTATTATAAACTAGGATTAACTCTTTCTCTAATAGTTTATTACTAATTATTTATTATAAGTTAATAGATATTATTACTAATTACTAATCTCTTTAGGCCTCCCCTAATAGGGAGTTTGCTTTTACTAGGGGCTCTAGTTTTCTACTAGCTCTAGGTAATTATAAATAGCCTTAGTAGGTTTAGTAATACTTATAATAACTCTAGCTTTCTTATAGGGGTAATCCCGCGAGGTATAGCTAATATTACTATAAATAAAATAAGCGCCCTAGTTATAAAGCTTCTTATTAAGTTCGGAATTACGCCGCAGCCCCTTCGCAAAAAGACTATAATAAATTCACCCAGTTCGCAAGTATAATTTAGGAAATACTATATAGGTATTTTAACCTATACCCTCTATTAGTTAAGGAAAATAATATAGGAACTCTATATATTCCTACTACTTGCAAGCAAACCCTTATATATAAAGTCGGACGCGCGCTACACTAGGGCTAATTATATTAGAGCTAAATAGGCTACTAAGGCTCTCGTAGCAAAGCCACTATACGAGATAACTCCTTAACCTAAAAGGTCGACCTTCTACTAAGGTACTAAAGGTAAATATTACTATATAAGAGGTAACTTCTTAACTAAAGAGGTCTTTCCTAAGAGGTTCTTATAGCTAGAAGTATAAGAAGCTCTACTACGAGCAAGGCCTTATACCTCTCCCTCTTCCTTATCCTTATCCCTATAACCTATAATAAATCCTTAACTATATTAATACTAGACTTTATATATAAAAACGCTAAGCCTGCGCGAGGTATACCCTTTAATACTAATAATATATAAGAGCTTATTAGAGAGTTTAGTATTAATATAATTAATAAAACCCGCTCCTTCTTTAACTACTCTATTATATATAGAAAGTATATTATTAGTATAGCCCTTACGAGGGCTCTTATTAATACCCCTAGAGGGGATACTTATTATTATATTATAGCTAAGTAAGTAGACTTAGTAATAGAAGCTAGGCGTGTTATTATATACCCTATAGAGTAGCCCTTCTTCGAGCAGGTCCTCTATATTATTAAGGTAGAGGTAGCCTAGGCCCCTTAGGGGAACGTTAGTAAGTATAGCTTATACTAACTACTTTGATATAGAGAGAGCGTTGCTAATAATAGTATAGTGAAGATAGTAACGACTAGCGGACGAAGTAGTAATAGAGGTAGTATTAGTAGCGTGGGTAGTGCGCGAGAGGATAAGTCGATAGTTTCGTAGTTTAAATAATTAAAAACTACGTTATTATTAATATAAAGTTAAAGATCGTGAGGCTATCTAGTATAATAGGTATATATAAGTGCGGCTATAGTTAGGAAAGGATCACGTAACCGAAGGCTATATATTATCAGGAGGCGCGGAGTTAGAAGGTCTGTTGCACTTAAGCAGGTAAAATCACTATGCAGTGGCTAGAGGCTATAAAGCTTCTTATATAAAGCCTTAGGGATATAGCCTTAGTTAGTATAAGCTTGTATATAGGGGTTTCCTCTACTAGATGGTTTAGTGCGGACTACTAGAGCAGGGCTTTATATAGTAGTTTAGTTAGCTAAGTAGGTATTAGAAGGCGCAATAATATAAGCTATAATATAAACCTAAGTAATATAATCCTAGAAGTTAAGGGCGCTATTTATATAAAAAATAGAATACTAGTTCTAAAGGGAGGTAGATAGCTTCTTATAAAACTTCTAGTACTATTAAGACTTAGGGAGTTTAGCTTTATAAATAAGTTTAATAAAAATAGCTTATTTAATATAAATATCTTTAAATAAGATAATAAGGGTATTAAGCTTTATCTAGGCCTTATTTTACTAAACTAGGTTAATAAAAATACCCTTTAGCTCATTAAAAAGCTATTTTATTATAGTAATTTAAAGTAGGTCCCCTAAGAGGAGAGGGATAAAACGTTATAAGTAGTTCTTTCAAAGCGTAAGAGTATATACTTAAAGCGCTAGGATTTACTATAGTACTCTCTATTATTAAGATATATTTGAATATAAAAAAGCTAGGTATTAAACTTCGGGTACTTAGGATTAGTACTCTTAGTATTTATAAAGATAAGGACCTTAGGTATCTTAGTAGCCTAGGTATTATTATTACTAATAGTTAATAAGGGTAAGCTAGAGTAAACCTAACTCTCGAGGTATATTATTTAATTAAGGATTACCTAAAGCGTAGTATTATAATTACTAAGGGGAGGGTTTACTAGGGGAGGAGTAGTAATTATATTATACTTAAAATACTAAAATAAAGCTTTATTAGTATCCCTTACCTTATCCCGCTCCTTAGTAATAGTAATACCGTTAGATTAAGCTTAATTACGCTCTTCTTAGTAGCGCTTAAGCGTAGTAAACTGATTAGTATTATTACTAGTAGTTAGTATAGGTATTATCTAAATGCTCCCAGAGCTCTTAATTCTTATATTCTAAGTAGAGAGTAGTATTATAGAGCGTATAAAGTATTACGACCCGTTAGATATAAAAGGACCAGGGTTGCCCCGTAGGCACGCCTAGCACCTAGACGATACTTATATATAGGATAATATAGGAATAATAGGCCTTACTTAGCACGGAAGAACTATAGTATAAGCTATATAATAATAAGGAAGTGTGAGTATTTATAAAGAAAACTATAAGTAGCTTACCCTTAGTATTATAAGTACTTACTATGGGTAGAGAACTAGTGCTTACTGGGACTAAATAATAGACTATCTAGGACTTATTCATATGTAGTATAAACTTAAGCCTAGCTTAAGGATAGTCTTCTATAGCTCTTTAGTAATTAACTTTATAAATTAACTTATATAACTCTTAGCTTATCTTATAACTATATATTACCTTATAAGGACTATAACTAATTACTATAGCTCTTAATACCTAGATCCATCCTAGTAATATAAACTAGTAAGACCTTATTATCATTAAATAGTATCCCTTAGCTTCTATTAGTAGAAACCCTACTATTAGATAGCTAACTATAATATTTTAATTACCTCTATTTAGTAAGTTAACCTTTAATACCTACTAATAGTAAAAACGATAATATATCTTCCTATACTTTAGCTAAGACCCTAAATACTTTGATCCTCTACTAGCCTAGAATAATAACCTACTAGGAATATAGTAAGGGAACTTAAAGATACTAAGATATAAGGTAATAACTCTAATAATAATAGCTTATAAGAATAGCTTAATAAGGCTAGCTAAGATATTAAGAAGATATAAGCCTTATTTAATAATAATATAAGCGCTCTTAGCAAACTTTAGTAAGTTATTAGGATTTTATAGTAATAAACTATTAACCTAAAATACTAGAACTAAATACTCTAGAATATTATCAATACCTAGCTAGTTATTATAAATAGGCGTGAGAAACTTAAGCTTAGTTTATTTAACCCTTTTAATAATACCCTAGGATAACTTAAGGGATTCCTAATCTAAATCAAGAACTACTAGGATTTCTATTATAATAATTTCTAGAATAAAACTAAGAAGGTTTAGTATGCTTTAACTTTTCTTAAGGGATAAGACTTATAGTAGTTTAAACCTTTCCTTGAAGAATACCTTAGTAAAGAAATACTAGATAAATATTCTATAGAAGTATAAGATATTTTTAGTAACTTCTAAGGTTTTAAGTATATCTTAAAGTCTCTATTCTAGGATCTAGATAAAAAATAATAAGCTAAATAAGACTTATTTCGCCTTGAATAGACTAAGTTAGCTAAAAACTATACTATAGAATTTAGACGTATTTATTGAGCTCGGAATTACGCCGCAGCCCCTTCGCAAAAAGACTATAACAAATTCACCCAGTTCGCAGGTATAATTCGGGAAATACTATATAGGTATTTTAACTTATACCCTCTACTAGTTAAGGAAAATAATATAAGAACCCTATACGTTCCTACTACTTATAAGTAAACCCTCTAAATATTACTATATAAAGTCGGATGCGCGCCGCACCGGGGCTAATTATATCGGAGCTAAACGGGCTACTAAGGCTCTCGTAGCAACGCCCTCGCTAAACCTTCTAATAAGGTGAAAACTACTATATAAGATAACTCCTTAACCTAAAAGGTCGACCTTCTAGCAAGGTAAACGCTACTATATAAGAGGTAACTCCTTAACTAAAGAGGTCTTTCCTAAGAGGTTCTTATAGCTAGAAGCATAAG
>JAVHLU010000994.1:0-40708 GCA_036785755.1 Colletotrichum ledebouriae
ATAATAATAATAATAATAATAATAATAATAATAATAATAATAATAATAATAATAATAATAATAATAATAATAATAATAATAATAATAATAATAATAATAATAATAATAATAATAATAATAATAATTAAGTTATAATAAGCTTGAGAAGTAGTAATAATTATTAGTTATATTTATAGTATTAATAGGTACTTTCTAGAGGAAGTAAAGATAGTTAAGATTTATAAATAAGCTACTTATATTAATTTAATAGAATTAAGGGCTTTCCTTAGGATTATAAGATTCTATAGATCCTAGGTAAAGGACTACTCTATTATTATAAAGCTATATACTAACTTACCTAAGAAGGATATCTTATTTAGCTAGGAGGAGAAGTAGTAAATAGCTATAAATATCTTAAAAATAATATTTATAAAAGCCCTAATCCTTATTGCTATAGATTATAGCCCTAAGGAGGGAGATATCTACGTTATAGTTAGTATTAATAATATAGGATAGAGCAGAGTCCTAAGATAATTTATTAATAACTAGTATATAATATCTCGCTCTAGGAGTAATACTTAATTAAGATCTAAGCTATTATGAAATACTAGGAAGAAAGAATTATATAATATTCTAAAGGCTTTAAAGAAGATATATAACTATCTATATAAATAATACTTTATCCTAGAGATAGATACTTAGATATTAGTTATATAACTTAATAAACTAGCTATAAACCTCCTAGGAGCCCTTATTATTTACTAGATTATATAGATTAAGATATTTAACTTTAAAGAATAATATATCTATAATACTTAGAATATAATAATAAATAGCTTATTATAAAAACCCCGGGGTGTTTCTAATATTATTAATAAAGAGGCTAAGGGGGAGATTAACTCCTAGATTAATTTATAAATCTTCTTTATAAATATAGAAGCTAGTTCTTTCTTTAATTAGGCTTAACGCTATAATAATAGATAATATATAGAGGAGGTCCTAATAGGGAATATAGAGGTTATTAGTAATATAATTAATGTCTTAGATATACTTCTTAATAATTTATAGACTTATTTAATATACTTTTAATAAATTACTTATTATTTAATAATATAGAGACGCTTTCTAGGAATTTAACTAGTAAGGTATTATTACTTTAAGACTAGAGCGTTAAATTATTATATTTAAAACTACTTACCTTTTACTAAGCTAAGAAATTAAAAGCTAATATTATAATAAGTCTTTAATAATTCTAAATAGAGGAAGAAGCTAATTATAAGAGCTTATAAAAAGAGTAGTTATTAAGATAAGTAAGCTATAGCTAGAAGACTATCTAATTACTATATCTAAGCTAGTATATATATAGAGATTAGTAAATCTCTAAGAAGTTATTCTAATTATTAAAAGAGGAGAGCTTAATATATAGATAATATAAAGACCTATAGCTCTCTAAGAGGATTACTTTTTATAATGACTTCATTAAATATATAGAGAGTAAGTAAGTAATACCTTATTAAAATAAGGGAGTTATTAATAGGATAGCTTAAAGCTTACTAGCTTAAGAGAGCGATTTTAGCTAAGATTACTAAGTTTATTTAAGAAGAGATTATTTATCATTATAAACTATATTATAAACTTATTATTAATAAATACCTAGAAAATAAGGATATTATTATTAAGTTTAATAATAAATATAATATAAAGAGGAAAGTAATATCTATATATAACCTAAGAGCTAATAGAATAGCTAAGACTAATTATTAGCTAATTACCTATATATTATTAATATAAACTAGGGGAGATAGAGATATTAACCCTTTACTATACCTTCCTACTACCTTATTTATAAACTAATTAAGTATTTATATTTTAACTAGCTTTAGCTCTTTTTATTTTTTATATAGGTTTAAACCTATTAATCCTATTAAGACCTTAATACTAACTTAGAGGGTTCTTAATTAAGATTTAGTAATAATAAAAGGGAAAGAGGTTTAAATATATCTACAAGCCTTTTTTTAACTTAATAAGGATAGAAAATAAGCTACAAAGATAATTAATAATTAATATAAGAAAATTACGGAATACTATAATAGTTAATATAAGAGAACTATAAGGAAGGAGAGGCTAGAGGTAAGTAATTTAACACTAGTAGAAAGGGCTAGAACTAATAGGAACTAGAAAGATAATGAATAATATATCTCTACTTATAAATAGGTAAGAATATTAAAAGCAGGCTTAAAAGATATATAAAGTAACTTATAGATCTAATTAAAAGAGATTATCTAAATAAGGTATAGATTTATTAAGACAAATACTAAAAAATAAGGTATAGGATAATTAAGGTACTAGTAGTAATAATCTATAAATAATACTAAAGTCCCCTATACTCCTCTCCTCTACGTTCTACCCTATAGCCTTCTTATAATAAGCCTATATATTAAGGGAGCTTTTTTAAAAGCTACGTAGCTAAGTCTATCTTATCCTACCCTAATTATCCCCTTAAGACTCTTTATAATATTATAAAGAAAAGTCTTAAAACATAAATAAAACTACTTTATAAAAATAGTAAGTAAACTCTATTTTTAGATCCCTTTTATTAATGATATCTTCTAGGCAGGCGATATTATTACTAAGAAAGCCCCTTAGGTTTAACTATTTTTTATTATAAGTTATATTTTAATAATAGCTTTATTACTTCTTCTTTTTTATTATACTCCTTATCCTACTCTAATTCTTAATATAGCTAAAACTATTCGCTTTATTACACTAGGTATAAAAAGTTATAATAATACGCTCTGTTAGATATATTTTACTTAATCTAATCTTATTAGTTACTCTCTACTAGATATAGTTTATATAACTATAGTTATACTTATTTAAAGAATTAGGTTACTTAGGATATAGTAGTATATCTATAAGTATAGTTCTCAAGCGTAGCTTAGTAGTTATATTATAACTTAGTATCTATAAGGCCTATAACTAAAGCTAGTAATTAAGGTATTTAAGCTTATTATCTAGTATTTTAGATAAAGTAGATCTAGATAATACTAATAATCTATAAATAGGTTAATAAATATTTACTATAGGATATAGTATAATAATATTATTATTATTAAAGTTTATTATATTAGTATTTATAAATAAAGAAGTAAGAGGGTATAGAGGGAACAAAGGTACTTTCTTAAAGTCTTCTTAATTTAATAGGGTATCTTATAGAATTATATTATTATTAAGAATTAAGTTAAAAGGTTCTATAATAATTATAGATATATATTAGCTAATTAAGGGGATTTTATAGTTTTTAAATAATATATTATTACTTAAGGTTATCCTATTAAAATGTAGTAATAGTAATCCTTCTTAAATTAGAGGACTAGCTTATTTAATATACTAGAGGCTATATATAAATCTATCTCTCTACTAAACTAAATTAATTATATAGGTATTAATAAATAGGAGCTTTTAGAGTTACTAAGGAGCTCCTATCTTATAATACTAAATATTAAGGTCCTATATTACCTCTATAAAGTACTAATTATTATTCTAGTTTTATATAGAGTTATAATAAAGGTAGTAGCTAGGTAACTAGTTTATAATGATTATAGCTTAGTAATAATTACTATAGTTTAGTAAAAAGAAGGCCTTAGTAATATCCTAAAGGTTTATTACCTCTATTCCTTTAAGTACTATAGAAGCCTTATTAATTTCTTTCCTAGGTTATTAGGCTAGTTTATAGATTAGAGTATAGATATTATAAGGGTAGTTCTTAATTATAAATATAGAAAGGGCTATAACCTCTAAATTATCTAATTCTTTTTACCTTATTAGCTTTCCTTATATATTATAAAAGTCTAATAGATATTCTATCTAAGCTAAAGCTATAATAAATAACCCTCTTTTATATTAAGTTATTAAGTAATTTATAAACTCTTAACTTTATTATATATACTATAAGACTACTAATATAAGCATATCTTTATTTAGTATAGGGTTATCCTTAGGTCTTATAATATTAAATACTACTAAGGTATTAATAGAGTTAAATATAATATCTCTTAGGGTAATAGGGGTTAAATAAAGGAATATAAATAGTTTTATAAACCTAGGGTAGTTAAGATATTATATAAAGTTAGCTAGTTATTATAAGTTATAATCTCCTTTCTATTTCTTATATTTATTCTTTCTTTTTATATTCTAGATATTTAGTTCCTTTAATAATTCTTTCTCCCTATTCAACCTTTCTAGATTAATAGGAATTCGTAAACTAATTTATTAATTAATATCCTATAATATTAATATATTAATATCTATCCTATTTAAAGAGGAAACTTTTAAATCTATAAATCAAAAAGTATATATAGCTACTTAATGTTTAATATTCTTTTAAGTTATTCTTTTTTTTAATATCTTTATCTCTTAATTTAAAGTATTAATTATATAGAGGTTTATTTACTCTTAGTTAGATCTAATATCTTTCTAGAGGTATTTTATTAATAAAAGCTATTAATAAATAATTAATCTAAGCTTAATACCTTATCTTAATAAGCTATTTTAGTAATACTAAGCTTGTACTTTATATAAAGGATCTAAGCTAATTAATAAGGTATTGAGCTCGGAATTACGCCGCAGCCCCTTCGCAAAAAGACTATAACAAATTCACCTAGTTCGCAGGTATAATTCAGGAAATACTATATAGGTATTTTAACCTATACCCTCTACTAGTTAAAGAAAATAATATAGGAACCCTATACGTTCCTACTACTCGCAAGTAAACCCTCTAAATATTACTATATAGAGTCGGATGCGCGCCGCACCGGGGCTAATTATATCGGAGCCGAATAGGCTACTAAGGCTCTTATAGCAAAGCTACTATACGAGATAACTCCTTAACCTAAAAGGTCGACCTTATAGTAAGGTAAACGCTACTATATAAGAGGTAACTCCTTAACTAAAGAGGTCTTTCCTAAGAGGTTCTTATAGCTAGAAGCATAAGAAGCTTTACTATAAGTAGGGCTTTATACCTCTCCCTCTTCCTTATCCTTATCCCTTAACTATATTAGTACTAGACTTTATATATAAAAACGCTAAGCCTGCGCGAGGTATGCTCTTTAATACTAATAATATATAAGAGCTTACTAGAGAGTTTAGTATTAATATAATTAATAAAACCTGCTCCTTCTTTAACTACTCTATTATATATAGAGAGTATATTATTAGTATAGCCCTTAAGAGGGCTCTTATTAATACCCCTAGAGGGGATATTTATTATTATATTATAACTAAGTAAGTAGACTTAGTAGTAGAAGCTAGGCGGGTTATTATATACCCTATAGAGTAGCCCTTCTTTAAGCAGGTCCTCTGTATTATTAAGGCAGAGGTAGCCCAGGCCCCTTAGGGGAACGTCGGTAAGTACGGCTTATACTAACTACTTTAATATAGAGAGAGCGTTGCTAATAATAGCATAGCTAGTAGACGAAGCGGTAATAGAGGTAGTATTAGTAGCGCGGGTAGTGCGCGAGAGGAAAAGTCGATAGTTTCATAGTCTATTGAATAATTAAAAACTATTAACAAGGTATAGACTAGAGGCTTATAATAGAGAGTCTAGGTATTAAAGTTTAATAAGGTAAAACTATCTTATAAAAACCTCCTTAGCCGTATATCCTAATAGAAAACTCCTAGTAATAAATATTAGAGTTTATAATTATTCTTTAGCTATTCTTTCTAATTACTAATTATTATAAAACTAGCTTCTCCTATCTTATAAATTGATTAGTTGATTGATAATAACAACGTAGGTTTAAGTGCTTATAAATAAATAAGAAATATATCTAGGGACTTAGTCTTAACTTAAGTAATTATAATACCCCTTATATCTCTATTTTTAAAGTTATTTTCTATATTTTTCTAATTATATTATAATAAAGTAGTTAGCTAGGATTAGTAAGCCTTATAAGGTCATAAGTAACTATTAAGATATCCTTAGTATATATTAGACTTACTAATTTCAATATAGTTATAATATTAAATATACTAGCTATAGCCTATTATAAGTCTAAAGAGTAAATTATCTTTTTTATTACTTCTAAGGTCTTATTTTAATAATTAATAAGGATATATTTTAATATTTTATTAAGAGGGTATATCTAAGTAGGGATTTGAGCTCGGAATTACGCCGCAGCCCCTTCGCAAAAAGACTATAACAAATTCACCTAGTTCGCAGGTATAATTTAGGAAATACTATATAGGTATTTTAACCTATACCCTCTACTAGTTAAAAAAAATAATATAGGAACCCTATACGTTCCTACTACTCGCAAGTAAACCCTCTAAATATTACTATATAGAGTTAGACGCGCGCCGCACTAGGGCTAATTATATTAGAGCTAAACGGGCTACTAAGGCTCTTATAGCCTAGAAACGCCCTCGCTAAACCTTCTAGTAAGGCGCTATAAAAGCTACTATATAAGATAACTCCTTAACCTAAAAGGTTAACCTTCGAGCAAGGTACTAAAGGTGCTATAAAAGCTACTATATAAGATAACTCCTTAACCTAAAAGGTCGACCTTCTAATAAGGTATTATAAATACTACTATATAAGAGGTAACTCCTTAACTAAAGAGGTCTTTCCTAAGAGGTTCTTATAGCTAGAAGTATAAGAAGCTTTATAAGTAGGGCCTTATACCTCTCCCTCTTCCTTATCCTTATCCCTATAACCTATAATAAATCCTTAACTATATTAATACTAGACCCTATATATAAAAACGCTAAGCCTGCGCGAGGCACGCCCTTTAATACTAATAATACGTGAGAGCTCGCTAGAGAGTTTAGTATTAATATAATTAATAAAACCCGCTCCTTTTTTAACTACTTTATTATATATAGAGAGTATATTATTAATATAGCCCTTAAGAGGGCTCTTATTAATACCCCTAGAGGGGATATTTACTATTATATTATAGCTAAGTAAGTAGATTTAGTAGTAGAAGCTAGGTAGGTTATTATATACCTTATAGAGTAGCCCTTCTTTAAGTAGGTCCTCTATACTATTAAGATAGAGGTAGCCTAGGCCCCTTAGGGGAATATTAGTAAGTATAGCTTATACTAAATAGAGAGAGCGTTACTAATAATAATATAGTAAAGATAGTAACGACTTCTAGCGGATAAAGTAGTAATAGAGGCGGTATTTAATAGTAGCGCGGGTAGTATATAAGAGGAAAAGTTAATAGTTTCGTAGTTTAAATAATCAAAAACTACGTTATTATTAATATAAAGTTAAAGACCGTGGGGCTATCTAGTATAATAGGTATATATAAATACGGCTATACTTAGGAAAGGTGGTCGGCAATTACGATCACGTGACCGAAGGCTATATATTATCAGGAGGCGCGGAGTTAGAAGGTCTGTTGCACTTGAGTAGGTAAAATCACTATGCAGTGGCTAGAGGCTATCTAGGTAGGGATATTATCCTTCCTAGCTAGAGGGTACATTTTATATTTAATAAGCTAAAGCTAGTAACTAAGCTTATTAAGAGGTCTAAAGCCTAGGATATCTCTATTGTTTTATCCCTATACTTGAGTTCGGAATTACGCCGCAGCCCCTTCGCAAAAAGACTATAATAAATTCACCTAGTTTATAAGTATAATTCGAGAAATACTATATAGGTATTTTAACCTATACTCTCTACTAGTTAAAGAAAATAATATAAGAACCTTATATATTCCTATTACTTCTAAGTAAACCCTTTAAATATTATAAAGTTGGATACGCGCTATACTAGGGCTAATTATATTAGAGCTAAATAAGCTACTAAGGCCCTTATAGCCTAGAAAGGCTACTATATAAGATAACTCCTTAATTTAAAAGGTTAACCTTCTAGTAAGATATTAAAAGTAAAAGCTACTATATAAGATAACTCCTTAACCTAAAAGGTTAACCTTCTAGTAAGGTATTATAAATACTACTATATAAGAGGTAACTCCTTAACTAAAGAGGCCTTTCCTAAGAGGTTCTTATAGCTAGAAGTATAAGAAGCTCTATTACTATATACAGGGCTTTATAACTCTCCCTCTTCCTTATCCTTATCCCTATAACCTATAATAAATCCTTAACTATATTAATACTAGACCCTATATATAAAAACGCTAAGCCTGCGCAAGGCATGCCCTTTAATACTAATAATATATAAGAGCTTACTAGAGAGTTTAGTATTAATATAATTAATAAACCCGCTCCTTTTTTAACTACTCTATTATATATAGAGAGTATACTATTAATATAGCCCTTAAGAGGGCTCTTATTAATACCCCTAGAGGGGATACTTATTATTATATTATAGCTAAGTGAGTAAACTTAGTAGTAGAAGCTAGGTAGGTTATTATATATCCTATAGAGTAGCCCTTCTTTGAGCAGGTCCTCTATACTATTAAGGTAGAGGTAGCCTAGGCCCCTTAGGGGAATATTAATAAGTATAGCTTATATTAAATAGAGAGAGCGTTACTAATAACAGCATAGTAAAGATAGTAATAACTAGCGGACGAAGTAGTAATAGAAGTAGTATTCGTAGCGCGGGTAGTGCGCGAGAGGAAAAGTTAATAGTTTTATAGTCTATTAAATAATTAAAAACCACGTTATTATTAATATAAAGTTAAAGATCGTGAGGCTATAGGCATATATAAGTATAGCTATAGTTAGGAAAGGTAGTTAGTAAGATCACGTAACCGAAGGCTATGTATTGTCAGGAGGCGCGGAGTTAGAAGGTCTATTGCACTTGAGTAGGTAAAATCACTATGCAGTGGCTAGAAGCCTTATCCCTATACTTACAACCTATTTATACTTAGCTTATCAAGTATAAGCTCTATTAAAAGCCTAATTTTAAGGATAGGAAGGTTTATAAATCTTAGCTCCTAGGTATATATATATCTGAGGCTTTATTATTATAAAAGATAACTTTCCCTATTATAATATATTAAAAGGAAAGTTAAGAAAGGGTAAGTATTAGTAATTTATAAATTAAAAAGTTTAATAGAGATAAAATTAAAAATAAAGAAAGAGCTATAATATAGGAGTTAATATTATATAGTTAATAGATATATTAAGCTTAAAAGTAAGATATATATATAACAGAGAGGAATTAGAGGGTTTAAGTGGTTAGGAGTAAGTTTTTATATTTACTAATTACCTTAATAATATAGTAATTTATTAGTAGCTTATAAAAGGATTAATTATCTCTTCTCCCTTACCCTCCTCAGCTTTAATATAATAAAATAAACTTAGGATAAAAAACCTATAATAAATAAGATAGTAAATTAGAGTAGTTATATATAAGGAAAGAATAAAGAAAATAATAGTTAGTAATAGCTATTAAAATAAGTAATCTAGTTATAAAATTAAATAAATATCCTCCTCTATCCCTTATTATTAACTTCTCCTCTTATTAAAACTACCTCTACTTAGTTATTTTAATCCTTATTTAGCTCTTTTATATTTTCTCTCTTATACTTATAAATTATCTCTTCTTATTTTAGCTAATTATAACTTCCTTATCTTAGGTATTAAAAATCTTAATTAACCTCGCCCTTATTATCTCTTATTAGTAATAACCCTCTAGATCCTTAGTTTCTAATATCCCTATACTTAAAATAAAGAGAAATAATATATCTCTTCTTATTTAATATTCTAATAATTAACTTTAGGTATTCCTTCCCTTATTATTATTATTATTATTATACTTTCTAGCTAATAATTATAACTCTTAGGTAGCTATAAGCTTTACCTAGCTTTAATTTAATATCCCTAGTAATAAATACTTAGAAATAGCTTTTATACTATAGATATTCTCTAATAAAACTACTAAAATAACAAGACTAGCTTTTTAAAAAGCTTATCTTAGTAAATAGGATTTTAAATAAATATTTAGAGTAGTTAAGGGGTCTAGAGACTTTTATTATTAAGTCTTTATCTATACTTCTACTACTTTCCTTGCTAGATTGTAAGAGAAAAAGGTCTTTTAGTATATAGTAGCTATATATAGCTTACTTATTTAATTCTAAAGTAGTTATAATATAATACTCTATATCTATTATAAAAAGTAGGCTTATACTACTAAGAACCTTATAACTAGTATTTATATTTATAAATTATATTCTAATTATATCTCTATACTAGGTATTTCTTATACTAACTACTTCTTCTATAAAACTTAAGAGAGTTATTTATATAATAATTCAAGTATTTCTAAGTACTATAAGTATATAATTAAATATAATAATAAGATAAGGAAGAGCAGAGAGTTTAATAGTATTAAGGAGATCTTATAGTCCTAAATAATAATAAACATTATAAATATAGCTATAGCTAAGTTTAACTTCTTACTCCTTTATAATAAATATTATTAATAAGCTTAGGAATATTACTCTAAAGCTAGGTTTATATATTCTTATTACCCTTTTATAATAGAGCTACTTCCAGAGTTTAACCTTATAGAAATTATAAACTACTTAAAGCTTTATATTATAAGTTAAGATAAGAAAATAGGATTTCTAAATATATTTATATTATATAAGGGAGGAATAGAAGAAAAAGAGGAAAGAAAATAGTTAAATTATAATAAGGAATTAAAATAAATAATATAAAAATAGGCTTATAAAGCTAAATCTAAAGTATATCTAAGTATAAAATTAATATTATCCCCTTTATAAGTATCCTTCTCTTTCTCTTTAGTAGTAAATAATCCAAAGTTAGTAATAACCTTTATAATATTAGTAATAATCTTTTTTAGGAAGGGGGGGGGGGGGGGTAGGAAAGGTCTACTAATATCCTCCCTAGGGGCTAATAATTATAATTTTAATACCTTCTTTCCCCTTCTCTTCTTCTCTCTTATCTTTAGGTTATTAATCTTATATTTATTTAGTAAGAGGGGTCTTTAATATTATTATTAAAAGGTTAAAGATCTTATATTTTCCTAAGCTTAATAACCTTATTATAATTACTAATAGATATTAAAGTTATTTAAGCTATTATTATATTAAATAAATGAGTTCGGAATTATTGAGTTCGGAATCACGCCGCAGCCCCTTTGTAAAAAGACTATAATAAATTCACCTAGTTCGCAAGCATAATCTAGGAAATATTATATAAGTATTTTAACTTATACCCTCTACTAGTTAAGGAAAATAATATAGGAACCCTATATATTCCTACTATTTATAAGTAAACCCTCTAAATACTACTATATAAAGTTAGATACGCGCTATATTAGGGCTAATTATATTAGAGCTAAACGGGCTACTAAGGCTCTCGTGGCCTAGAAACGCCCTCGCTAAACCTTCTAGTAAGGTAGAAGTTACTATATAAGATAACTCCTCGACCTAAAATGTTAACCTTCTAGTAAGATATTATAAATATTACTATATAAGAGATAACTCCTTAACTAAAGAGGTCTTTCCTAAGAGGTTCTTATAGCTAGAAGTATAAGAAGCTCTATAAGTAGGGCCTTATACCTCTCCCTCTTTTTTATCTAACTTATAATAAATCCTTAAAGATACTAATGCTAGACCCTATATATAAAAACGCTAAGCCTACGCGAGGTATACCCTTTAATACTAATAATATAAAAGAGCTTGCTAGAGAGTTTAGTATTAATATAATTAATAAAACCTACTCCTTTATTAACTACTCTATTATATATAGAGAGTATATTATTAATATAGCCCTTAAGAGGGCTCTTATTAATACCCCTAGAGGGGATACTTATTATTATATTATAGCTAAGTAAGTAGACTTAGTAGTAGAAGCTAGGTAGGTTATTATATACCCTATTAAGTTCGGAATTACGCTACAGCCCCTTCGCAAAAAGACTATAACAAATTCACCTAGTTCGCAGGTATAATTCGGGAAATATTATATATATATATTTTAACCTATACCCTCTACTAGTTAAGGAAAGTAATATAGGAACCCTATACGTTCCTACTACTTATAAGCAAACCCTCTAAATATTACTATATAAAGTCGGATATACGCTATACTAGGGCTAATTATATTAGAGCTAAACAGGCTATTAAGGCTCTTATAGCCTAGAAACGCCCTCGCTAAACCTTCTAGTAAGGTAAAAGCTACTATATAAGATAACTCCTTAACCTAAAAAGTTAACTTTCTAGTAAGGTGCTAAAGGTGCTATAAAAGCTACTATATAAGATAACTCCTTAACCTAAAAGGTTAACCTTCTAGTAAGGTATTAAAAATAAACGCTACTATATAAGAGGTAACTCTTTAACTAAAGAGGTTTTTCCTAAGAGGTTCTTATAGCTAGAAGTATAAGAAGCTTTATAAGTAGGGCCTTATACCTCTCCCTCTTCTTTATCCTTATCCTTTAACTATATTAGTACTAGACCTTATATATAAAAATACTAAGCTTATACGAGGTATACCCTTTAATACTAATAACACGCAAGAGCTTACTAGAGAGTTTAGTATTAATATAATAAATTAAATCTACTCCTTCTTTAACTACTCTATTATATATAGAGAGTATATTATTAATATAGCCCTTAAGAGGGCTCCTATTAATACCCCTAGAGGGGATACTTACTATAATATTATAGCTAAGTAAATAGACTTAGTAATAGAAGCTAGGCGGGTTATTATATACCCTATAGAGTAGCCCTTCTTAAAGTAGGTCCTCTATATTATTAAGGCAGAGGTAGCCTAGGCCCCTTAGGGGAATATTAATAAGTATAGCTTATACTAAATAGAGAGAGCGTTACTAGTAACGGTATAGTAAAGATAGTAATAGCTTCTAGCGGACGAAGTAGTAATAGAGGCGGTATTAGTAGCGCGGGTAGTATACGAGAGGAAAAGTTAATAGTTTTATAATTTAAATAATTAAAAACTATATTATTTTTAATATAAAGTTAAAGATCGTAAGGCTATTAATAGGTATATATAAGTATAGCTATATTTAGGAAAGGATCACGTAACCGAAGGCTATGTATTGTCAGGAGGCGCGGAGTTAGAAGGTCTGTTGCACTTAAGTAGGTAAAATCACTATGTAGTGGCTAGAGGCCTTATATACCCTATAGAGTAGCCCTTCTTTAAGCAGGTCCTCTATACTATTAAGACAGAGGTAGCCTAGGCCCCTTAGGGGAATATTAGTAAGTATAGCTTACGCCGAATAATAGAGAGAGCGTTGCTAACAACGGCATAGTGACGGCGGCGCGGGTAGTGCGCGAGAGGAAAGGTCGATAGTTTCGTAGGCTATTAATTAATTAAAAACCACGTTATTACTAATATAAAGTTAAAGATCGTGAGGCTATAGGTATATATAAGTGCAGCTATAGTTAGAAGAGTTACGATCATGTAACTAAAGGCTGTGTATTATTAGGAGGCGCGGAGTTAGAAGGTCTATTGCACTTAAGTAAGTAAAGTCACTATGCAGTAGCTAGAGGCCTTATATTAAATAATAATAAGGAGGTATACTTAATTAAGTAGGGAGTTATTAATACTATTATTTACCCTTATCTCTCAAGTTTAGAAATATTATCTCTAGAATCTTAAACTTTAAAAATAAGAGATAAAAAAGTAAGTAAAAATAGGTTTATAAATTATTAATTTAAATACATTATAAAAAAACCTTCTATATTCCCTAGGTCCTCTATCTTAATATACTCCTCTTTGTTCTCTTATAATATCTTAGGAATCTTAATAACTAATTATTACTTAGCTTTTAAAGCTTTAATTACTTTTTCTAAATCCTTTAAATACTATTTTAATTATATTATTAATTATAATAAACTGAGCTCTTTTTTTTAAATGTATTCTCTAGGTATTATAAGTTCTTCTTCCTCTTTTTTAAATATATAATTATTATACTCTTTATTCCCTAGCGCTAAGAAGACCTTTATTATATTTCTTTTTACATTAAATCTATAACTATCCAGGTTACTTAGTTCCTAATACCCTTTAAGAGCTTAAATAAATTTATAAACTTAATTTCTACTAAATGTCTTTTTAATAGCCTTATTACTTATTAATATTACTAATTAATATGATAAAGTATTTGAAGCTTATAATATAATATAAAAGGGGCTTTATTATTAGTAGTTAAGCTTTTTAATAGATAGTTTATGAAGAGAACCCTTAATATTAAATAGTAGTATTAAATTACTTATCTCTAGCCTCTCCTTCCTTATAGTCCTCTTATATTAATTATTATAGTATTTTATAGTTTTCCTATATGAACTACTATTATTCTTTTAGCTTATTTTCTATTCTTATTAACTTATAAGAAGGCCTATAGATATATTTAAACCTCCTCCTCCTTTATTATTACTAAATTCTAATTAAAAACCCTCTAAATTATTATTAAGAGTTTAATAAGAGTAATAGGTTTAAGCTTATATAAAACTCGAAAGAGCTAAAGCTAGTTAAAATATAAATACTTAATTATTTTACAGATGAGGTAATAAGAAGGTATAGTTAAGGGTTAATATCTCTCTCTCCCCTAGTTTATATTAATAAATAAATAAGTAATTAGCTAATAACTCGTCTTAACTACTCTATTAGCCCTTAGGCTATATATAAATATTAGGTTTCCTCCTTTTACTATACCTCTTATTAAACCTAATAATAATATCCTTATTCTCTAGGCATTTATTAATAATAAGTTTATTATATAATTTATAGTAATAGATAATCTCTTTTTAAATAAACTTAGTAATCTTAGCTAAAGTTATTCTTTTAAGCTAGGAAGCTTTAAGCTATTCTATTAGTAGATCCCTTATTTTAATAAGCTATTACTTACTTACTCTCTATATATCTAATAAGATCTTAATAAAAAGTAATCCCTTTAAGGAGCTATAAGTCCTTATATTATCTATATATTAAGCTCTCCTCTTCTAATAATTAGAGTAACCTCTTAGGGATTTACTAATCTCTATATATTTACTAGCTTATATATAGTAATTAGATAATACTCTAATTATAACTTCCTTATCTTAATAACTACTCTTTTTATAAGCTCTTATAACTAGCTTCTTCCTCTATTTAGGATTATTAATAATATATTATAATACTAGCTTTTAATTTATTAGTTTAGTAAAAAGTAAATAGTTCTAAATATAATAATTTAATACTTTAGTCTTAAAGTTATAATACCTTATTAACTAAATCCCTAGAGGGTATTTCTATATTATTAAATAATAAGCGATTTATTAAGAATATATTAAGTAGGTTTATAAATTATTAAAAAGTATATCTAGGATATTTATTATATTACTAATAACCTTTATACTTCTTACTAATACCTCCTCTATATATTATATATTATTATAATATTAAGCTTAATTAAAGAAGGAACTAGCTTCTAAATTTATAAAGAAGATTTATAAATTAATTTAGGAGTTAATCTCCCCCTTAGCTTCTTTACTAATAATATTAAAAAAACCCTAGGGTTTCTATAATAAGCTATTTACTATTATATTCTAAGTATTATAAATATATTATACTTTAAAGTTAAATATTTAAATCTATATAATCTAATAAAGAAAAAAAGCTCCTAAGAGATATATAGCTACTCTATTAAGTTATATAACTAATATCTAAGTATCTATCTCTAGAATAAAGTATTATCTATATAGATTATTATATACCCTCTTTAAAACCTTTAGAATATTATATAATTCCTTCTTCTTAGTATTATATAATAGTTTAAGTTCTAATTAAATACTACTCTTAAAGCAAGAGATTACGCGCTAGTTCTTAATAAATTATCCTAGGACTCTACTCTATTTTATATTACTAATATTAACTATAAGGTAGATATCTCCTCTTTTAAAGCTATAGTTTATAATAATAAGGATTAAAGCTTTTATAAGTATTATCTTTAAAGTATTTATAGCTATTTACTACTCCTCTTCCTACCTAAATAAGGTATCCTTTTTAAATAAGTTAGTAAATAGCTTTATAATAATAAAGTAATCCTTTACTTAGGATCCATAGAATATTATAATCCTAAGGAAAGCTCTTAATTCTATTAAATAAGTATAAGTAGCTTATTTATAGATCTTAACTATTTTTACTTCCTCTAGATAATATCTATTAGTATTTTAAATATAGCTAATAATTATTACTACTTCCTAGGCTTATTATAACTTAATTGCTATTACTATATACTATAATAGCTTTAAATTAACTAGGACCTTATTAATATTCTATAAATACCCTAAAATAAATTCATAAATTCCTAGATACGACTTAATCTCTTCCTTATTATACTATAAAGTTAGTCCTTTAATAGTAATATTAGTAAGGAACGCTTTATAGTAGCTAGGGATAAGGTTATATATAATTTTAATTATAATCTATATAGACTAAGAAACTAAGTTTCTTACTTCTTAAGGTGATATATATATTTATAATAATTTAATAAGTAATACGAATATCGTTAAGTCTCTACTTATAGGGTTTAAGGAGTCTTAGTTATATCTTAAGAAGAAATCTAGTAATAATAATACTTAATATATAGCAAAGTTCTTTAAAGATTTATTTACTAAAAGGGGTAATACTATACCTTATATTATAAGTATATTTATCTTAGTTACTAAGTTAATAAGCTTTATCTTATTATCTTTCTTATATATAAAGAAGAATAGATTATAATCAGTTATATAACTTTACTTAAGGATTCCCTTTTTTAATCTATTCTTTAGAATTAGAATAATATCTTATTCTAATCCTCTTAATACTAGGATTCCTTTTGCTTACTATACCTTATATAGTATTATTTAAATTATCTATAGAGATATAATAGAAAGGTATATAGAGCTATAATACTTAAATTCCTAGGCTAAAGCCTTTTCCCTTATAAAAAGAATAGCTAAAAGAAGCCTCTTTTCTTTAGGCTATAGATAATTAATAATCTTAAGGATAGCTTCTTATTAAGCTCTTATAAGGGCCTCTGGCCACTGCATAGTGATTTTACCTGCTCAAGTGCAATAGACCTTCTAACTCCGCGCCTCCTGACAATATATAGCCTTCGGTTACGTGATCGTAACCTAATAACCTTCTAAGTTGCCGACTACCTTTCCTAACTATAGCCGCACTTATATATGCCCGTTAATAGCCTCACGATCTTCAACTTCATATTAACAACAACGTGGTTTAGACTACGAAACTATTGACTTTTCCTCTCGCGCACTACCCGCGCCGCTAATACCGCCTCTATTACCGCTTCGTCCGCTAGAAGTCGTTACTATTTTCACAGTCCTCTTGTTCTATCGGGTTAGCTAACGCCTTCGCAGCTGTGCTGTCGTTAGCAACGCTCTCTCTGTGTTAGCCCTCTTGAGGGCTATGCTACCGATACGCTCTCTATATATAACGGAGTAGTCGAAGAAGGAGCGGGTTTTATTAATCGTATCGATACTAAACTCTCTAGTAAGCTCTTATATATTATTAGTATTAAAGGGCGTGCCTCGCGCAGGCTTAGCGTTTTTATATATAAGGTCTAGTACTAATAGAGTTAAGGATTTATTATAAGTTATAAGTATACCTAGGACTTTATAGATAAGGATAAGGAAGACGGAGAGGTATAAGGTCCTACGTATAGAGCGTCTTCTGCTTCTAGCTATAAGAACCTCTTAAGAAAGACTTCTTTAGTTAAGGAGTTACTTCTTATATATAATACCTTTAGCCCCTTATTAGAAGGTTAACCTTTTAGGTTAAGGAGTTATCTTATATAGTAGCTTTTATAGTACTTTTAGTACCTTATTAGAAGGTTAACCTTTTAAGTTAAGGAGTTATCTTATATAGTACCTTATATCTTATTAGAAGGTTTAGCGAGGGTGTTTCTAGGCTATAAGAGCCTTAGTAGCCCGTTTAGCTCTGATATAATTAGCCCTAGTATAGCGCGTATCCGACTTTATATAATATTTAGAGGGTTTACTTATAAGTAGTAGGAATATATAGGGTTCCTATATTATTTTCCTTAACTAGTAGAGGGTATAGGTTAAAGTACCTATATAGTATTTCCCGAATTATACTTATAGACTAGGTAAATTTATTATAGTCTTTTTACAAAGGGGCTGCGGCGTAGTTCCGAACTTAATAAATATTATTAGTATAGGTTTATAATTATTAAAAGAGAAAATAGTATTTATAGTTATAATAACTTTACCTCCTCTCTAATATATTAACTTATACTTCCTCCTAAGAACTTTCTTTCTTAATATTCTTTCCTTAGGTTTATAAATATAATATTAATAATTAATACTATAGCTATTATCTCTTAATATATATCTAGTACTTATAATTACTTTATAAATATCATTAAGCTTAGCAGTGAGTTTATTATAGATTATAATCTCTAGGATTTTATTAAGGATTAATATAAACTCTTTAAAAATAATAATAACTTCCTTCTTTAGGTCTAATTATTACTAAACTTTATTTAATAAGTTATAAGAGCTTTTAAAAGCTTATTAAATTACTTTAATATTCTAATATATCTTTATACTCTCTAGTATTATATCTAGTTCTTCTTTATCCCTAGTATTATTAATCTATTAATTATCCCTTATAAAGTGTAAGCTTATTATAATATTAAGTCTATTAATAATAGCCTCTATTTCCCCTCCTCTATAAGAGATATGAAAGTATATTATAACTAAAAAGAAATAAAGTAATCTATCTTAGTAATAGTTTCTAAGAAATAAGTAGTTAAATCCCTTATATAAAATAATAATAAGATATTAATCTTAATATTCCTAGACTAAAGGACTTTAATAATCTAATTTTATATATGATTTAATATTATTTAAGCTTTTAAAATTAAGGGAGCTCCTAGTACTAGGTCCTTATTATAAGTATTCTTAAGGAATATAAAAAAGCTAATATCTTAAATCTAATTACTACTAATATAAACGTTATTTATAATTATACTTATAAATTAGGTCCTCTACTCCCTATTAGTAATCCTATAGATCCCTATATTTATTTTGACTATATCGCTCTATAAGCCTAGGTACTTGATATAACTTTTACTAAGGCCCCAGCCACTGCATAGTGATTTAACCTGCTTAAGTGCAATAGACGTTCTAACTCCGCGCCTCCTAATAATATATAGCCTTCGGTTATATAATCCTTTCCTAACTATAGCTATACTTATACGTGCTTATTAATAGCCTCACGATCTTTAACTTTATATTAATAATAATATAGTTTTTGATTATTAAATAGACTATAAAACTATTAACTTATCCTCTCGCGCACTACCCGCGCTACTAATACTGCTTCTGTTACTGCTTTATCCGCTAGTCCTCTTATTCGATCGGGTTAGCTAACGCCTTCGCAGCAGCTATACTATTATTAGCAACGCTCTCTCTATTAGTTAGCGCAAGCTATACTTACTAACATTCAAGCCCTAATAGGCCTATGCCGCCTAGGCTGCCTCTACCTTAGTAATATAGAGGACCTACTTAAAGAAGGGCTACTCTATAGAGTATATAATAACTAAATAAACTTCTATTACTAAGTTTATTTACTTAGCTCTAATACTATTATACCTTATAGAGTCCCTAATAGGGGTATTAAGGTAAGCCCTCTTAAGGGCTATATTTATAATATACTCTCTATATATAGCAAAGTAGTTTATAAAGGAGCGGGTTTTATTAATTATATTAAGGCTAAACTCTTTAGTAATCCCCTCTATATTATTTATACTAAAGAGCGTGCCTCGCTTAGGCTTAGTATATTTATATATAAGGTCTAGTACTAATATAATTAGGGACTTATTATAGGTTATAGGGATAAGGATAAGGAAGAGGGAGAGGTATAAAGCCCTGCTTATAGTAATAGAGCTTCTTATACTTCTAGCTATAAGAACCTACTAGGAAAGACCTCTTTAGTTAAGGAGTTACCTCTTATATAGTAATATTTATAATACCTTACTAGAAGGTTAACCTTTTAGGTTAAGGAGTTATCTTATATAGTAGCTTTTTTAGGCTATTAGAGCCTTAATAGCCTATTTAGCTTAAATATAATTAGCCTTAGTATAGCGCGTATCTAACTTTATAATATTTAAAGGGTTTACTTATAAGTAACAGGAATATATAGGGTTCTTATATTATTTTCCTTAACTAGTAGAGCTTATAAGTTAAAATACTTATATAATATTTCCCGAATTATACTTACGGACTAGGTGGATTTATTATAGTTTTTTTATAAAGGGGCTGCGGCGTAATTCCGAACTTAAGAACCTTTACTAATGAGATTAATAGCTAAGCTACTATTAATAATCCCCCTAATTTATATATTTATAAGGCTATAAAGAGTAATAATAATCTACTAGTAAGTTATAATAAAGTCTAGGATAGTAATATATCTTAGTAGTAAAAGTAATATAAAATCCTAAGTTTGTACTATAATACTTATTTTAAAAATAGGATTAATTATATAGTAATTAAATTACATTACCTTAATTTATAAATACTTAGGTAAGTATATAGAGATAGCTATTAAAGTTACTTAGCCTTTAGAATAGTTCTTATTGTTATGTTTAATTTATTTATTACTATAGCTCCTTATTACTAGCTCCTATTTTGTTAAATTAATCTAGAGGTATTATATTAATAAGAATAAAAGCTTCTTATACTCTTAAGTTATATCTATTCTTATACTTATTAATTATAGTTTTGGTAATTCTATAAACTATTCTATTATAATTAGGCTAGTTCTAATAAAAGAAACCTTTAGGGATAGCTACTTTCTATTTACTCTCTTATTATATAGCTTAAGAATTAGAGTATAATTAGTTTATAAATTATTATATTAAATCTAAGGCTTATCTTATTTATCTTATTTTTATTACTTAATTTATTCTTTAGGAGTATTTAGTAGTATAATATCTTTAGCTTCTTTTTTATTATTTAGTAGCTTTATAACTCTCTAAGTAATTTAAATAGGAGGGTTTTAAATTATAAGTAGGTCTATTATTTAAAAAGATTACTAATAATAAGTATTATAAAGCTTTATATAATAACCTCTAGCTTTCTCTCTTTGTATTATAATATTATCTTCTACTAGGTTGATATATTAGTTCTTTAGCTTAAAGCTAAAGAATATAATATTTAGAAAGTTATATAATTATATAATATTCTTTAATAAATTTATAAAGCTAATAGCTAGTTTAAGGTATACCTTATTATAACTAATAACTCTTATAACCTCCTCTAAAAGCTTTAACTATTATTCCTCTACTAACTTACTTATTGAGTCCGGAATTACGCCGCAGCCCCTTCGCAAAAGGACTATAAGAAATTCACCTAGTTTATAAGCATAATTTAGGAAATATTATATAGGTATTTTAACCTATACCCTCTACTAGTTAAGGAAAATAATATAGCAACCTTATATATTCCTATTACTACTCGTAAGTAAAATATCTAAATATTACTATATAAAGTCAGATATGCGCCGCACTAGGGCTAATTATATTAGAGCTAAGTTATACGTGCCCACAGCCTCACGATCTTCAACTTCACATCGACAACAACGTGGTTTTTAATTATTCAAACTACGAAACTATCGACTTTTCCTCTCGCGCACTACCCGCGCCGCTATTAAATACCGCCTCTATTACTGCTTTATCCGCTAGTAGCTATGCTGTTATTAGCAATGCTCTCTCTATTCGGCATAAGCTATACTTACTAACGTTCCCCTAAGGGGCCTAGGCTGCCTCTGCCTTAATAGTATAGAGGACCTACTTAAAAAAGGGCTACTCTATAGGGTATATAACGACCCGCCTAGCTTCTACTACTAAGTCTACTTACTTAGCTATAATATAATAGCGAGTATCCCCTCTAGGGGTATTAATAAGAGCCCTCTTAAGAGCTATATTAATAATACGCTCTCTATATATAATAGAGTAGTTAAAGAAGGAGCGGGTTTTATTAATCGTATTAATACTAAACTCTCTAGTAAGCTCTTACGCGTTATTAGTATTAAAGGGCATACCTCGCGCAGGCTTAGCGTTTTTATATACAGGGTCTAGTGCTAATATAGTTAAAGGATAAGGAAGAGGGAGAGGCATAAGGCCCTGCTCGGAAGGTCGACCTTTTAGGTTAAGGAGTTATCTTATATAGTAGCTTTCGCAGCACCTTTAGCACCTTGCTTAAAGGTCGACCTTTTAGGTTAAGGAGTTATCTTATATAGTAGCTTTCGCCTTACTAGAAGGTTTAGTAAGGGTATTTCTAGGCTACGAGAGCCTTAGTAGCCCGTTCGGCTCCGATATAATTAGCCCTAGTATAGCGCGCGTCCGACTTTATAATATTTAGAGGGTTTACTTATAAGTAGTAAGAATATATAGGGTTCCTATATTATTTTCCTTAACTAGTAGAGGGTATAGATTAAAATACCTATATAGTATTTCCCGAATTATACCTGCAAACTAGGTGAATTTGTTATAGTCTTTTTGCGAAGGGGCTGCGGCGTAATTCCGAGCTCAATATTAGAGCTAAATAGGCTACTAAAGCTCTCGTGGCAACGCCCTCGCTAAACCTTCTAGTAAGGTAAAAGCTACTATATAAGATAACTCCTTAACCTAAAAGGTTAACCTTCTAGTAAGGTATTATCAATATTACTATATAAGAAGTAACTCCTTAACTAAAGAGGTCTTTACGAAAAGGTTCTTATAGCTAGAAGTATAAGAAGCTCTGCTATAAATAAGGCCTTATACCTCTCCCTCTTCCTTATCCTTATCTATTAAGTATATTAATACTAAACCCTATATATAAATATACTAAGCCTAGGCAAGGCACGCCCTTTAGTATAAATAATATAGAGGGGATCGCTAGAGAGTTTAGCCTCGATATAATTAATAAAACCCGCTCCTTTATTAACTACTCCGCTATATATAGAGAGTGTATTATTAGCATGGCCCTTAAGAGGGCTAACTAACTTACTTATAATAACTATATAATACATAAAGGTATCCTTATTAATTGGGATATACTTTAAGATTATCTAGTTATTAGTTAATTTATAGTTATAGCCTTTATTAATAATACTTATCTTAACCTTAATACTTATATCTAGGGTACTAATACAATAATAAGGAGATATATAGTAGTAAACCCTATTCAAGCTAGTGTTAAGATACTTAATATAGCTAGTAGGTTTGTATAGCTTAGAAAAGTATATATTATAACAGCTTATTTTATTAGAAGCCTCTATAGCCTCCTCTTACTCTACTTCTTCTAAATCCTTAGTATTACTAATATTCTCCTTAATAATCTCTATATCTAGCTTATAAGTAAAAAAATTATTATTAGCATGAAGTTTATAAATAGTGCTAAAATTACTATTTATAAGGTTTAGTAGCTTTTATAATATTTAAATTAGAAATATTATCTCTTTAGCTAGTAACTCTCTTAATAAGAGTTAAGATATCTATTTTATAATTAGCCTTATCAATATTTAGGGTCCTAAAGTTCTCTATAAGAGAGTTAATACTTAAGCTAGTAGTTTAAGCTATAAAGGGTTCCTTAGCTTTAGCCTTTTACCTTATTAGAACTATTTCTATAGGGATTTAAAGTATTATTATTAGTTTAGGCTTAATAAAGCTAGATAACTACTAAAGTTCCTAGCGGGTAGTAAACTATTTAATTAGAGTATCCTCTATTATAACTTCTTATTTTAGAATAACTTTAATAAGCTAATAGCTAAGACTTTAAGCTATAGCTCTTATAGCTCTTTTTAAAAGGTAATAATAAGTAATATAAATAAACTTAGTATTAATAAGCTCTAGATCTCTTTACTAAATAGCTCTCTATTAAAGCTATGAAATATTAGTAATTAATATTATAACTTAGGAAGGGTTATTATTCTTAATATAAGATCTTATAACTAGGTTCTAAAGATCCTTATTAAGGTCTTATTAGTATTTTAGGTTTATAAATTTAAACTAATATAAAAGCTTCTCTTTAGCTTTTTTTCTAGGTCTTAGCTTTATTAATATAGGACTTTACTATATCTTAGTAGTTACTAGAGCTATATATAGACCTTATTCTTTATATTATTATTAGTCTTATAATAAAGCTTTAAAAAGCTTTTATAATTAATAATAAAGTCAGAGATATTAGTATTAATAAACTTAAGCGCTTTAGTAGAGTAGGGAGTTATTACTATAATAAGAAGGCGTTCTATAAGGAGATTAATAAGGGCTATAATATTCTAATTATTATAGGTTCCTTTATGAGAATATAAAATACTTAAGGGTATTACTTCTATCCCTAAGGTAAGATTTATAAGTCTATCTATATTATTATTATTAGCTAGCTATTTTATAATATAACATTATATCTTATTAAATAAAGCTCTTATAAATCTCTTTTTAAGCTACTTCCCTTTATTAAAAGAGGATCTAGTATTTAAATTAGCTACGAAAGAAGAAGATATAATACTTATAAGTTTATAAATATTAAAGTTAATATTATATAATTAAAGTAATAAAGTCTTCTAGTTAATAAAGCGAAGTTATTATAATAATATCTTTTAAATAAAAAGATAAAATAGGTAATTATAATTCTTTTTAAATAAAATAAAAAGGAAATAATATAAACTAAATAACTAAATAAATATAAGAAAGGTCTAGCGATTTTAATTATACTACTCTAAGCTCTTATAGATCTATTTTAAGTCTTATTACTCAATATAGAAAGGTTTTCTTAATAACGCTCTTATCTTAGAAAAATTAATAGCTTTATTATATTAATATCTCTTAAAAGTTAGTATATTACTCTTAGTACTTAGGGCTATAATAATAAGGGGTTTATTAGTTTCTAATTACTAATCTAGTTAATCTCTCTATATTTGTTAGCTTAGCACTAATTACTATGTTAGTCTTATATATAGCTATTTTAGCTACTTTAGCTATAACGTATTTATTAAATAATAGTAGGTATAATAATATATAAGGGATAAGGAAAGGGATATACTCGCTAGAACCTATTAATAGTATAAGAAAAGCGAGAAAGGGAGGACTTTAGGGTCTATATTATTCCTACTTTAATTCTATAAGAAAGTATAGCTATTACTATTCCCTTAGAACTAAGGTAGGTTTATAAATATTTTCCTCTCTTCTAAACTACGTTCGTTATTCATTATACTATTATTATTTATTATTTATAGATTCTTTAAAGCTATTATTATATTTAAAGTGGATTATTTATATACATATATCAATAGTAGGGATATATAGATATAGCGAAGGTATTTAACTCTCTAAGAAGCTTAGAAAGGGTATTAAAAAGAGCAAAAGAATCCGCCTCTAGGTACTATTAGAAAAGGCTCGAACTAACAGAAATTAGAAAGATAATAAATAATATAACTATACTTATAAATAAATAAGAATATTAAACGTAAGCTTAAAAGATATATAAAGTGATTTATAGATCCAATTAAAAGAGATTATCTAAATTAGATATAGATTTATTAAGAAAATTATTAAAAAAAAGAAGGTATAGGATTATTAAAGTACTAATATTAATAATCTATAAATAATACTAAAGTCCCCTACGCTTCTCTCTTCTACGCTCTACCCTATAGTCTTCTTATTATAGGCTTATGCGCTAAAGGAGCTTTTTCGAAAGCTGCGTAGCTAAGTCTATCTTATCCCACCACACTAGTATTGAATATTAAGGGTTTCTCTTAATACATTATCTATTAGAAGCTTAATTATTAATAATAAGGCCCCTTTTATATCTTATTATAAGCTCTAAACGCTCTATTATATTAATTAATAATATTAATAAGTAATAAGGTTATTAGAAAGATATTTAATAGAAATCGATTTTATAAATTTATTTAAGCTTCTAAAGGGTATTAGAAATTAAGTAATTTAAATATTTATAGATCTAATCTAAAAAGAAACCTAGCGAAAGTTTTTCTAATACTAGGGAATAAAGAGTATAATAATTATATACTTAAGAAAGAGGAGGAGGAACTTATAATACCTAGGGAAAGTAATTAGGAAAAAGAGGAGGATTTATTATAATTAGTAATATAATTAAAATAGTATTTAAAGGATTTAGAGAAGGTAATTAAAGCTTTAAAAGCTAGATATTAGCTAGTTATTAAGATTCCTAAGATATTAAAAGAGAAAGAGAAGGAGTATATTAAGATAGAGGACCTAGGAGATATATAAGGTTTCTTTTATTATAACCTATTTTAATTAATAATTTATAAAATTATTCTTATTATAACGGCGCTAGGCTAGACCTACCTGAATCTCAGGTCACGTGACTTACGGGTTACGTAATTACTAAGCGACTCTTTAGTCTTCTAGGCATATGCTTACCTATAGTTAGACTTTTCCCTTCTTTAATATACAATCTACTTAATATAACGTAATTAAAGTATACTAACTTTTACTTATTCGCTATTTATAATACTATTCTATATTCTTCTACCTATTATCTAGAGATAGAAGTATAATATCTTAATTAACTATTACCCCTACCCTATTAATTAACTAATAGAAGTATAATACCTAACTAAGCGATAGGCTAACTAATCTATACCCTAACTAGTCTGAATTTGAATAATACCCACCCTTTACCTTATAATAATATTTTAAATAAGACCTAACTAGCTAGTTATAGTTATAAGGTTATAATAGCGCTTATAATTAATACTAGAAGACTCCTAGAGCCTTATTGAGCTCGGAATTACGCCGCAGCCCCTTCGTAAAAAGACTATAATAAATTCACCTAGTTCGTAGGTATAATTCGGGAAATACTATATAGGTATTTTAACCTATACCCTCTACTAGTTAAGGAAAACAATATAGGAACCCTATACGTTCCTACTACTCGCAAGCAAACCCTCTAAATATCACCGCATAAAGTCGGACGCGCGCCGCACCGGGGCCGATTATATCGGAGCCGAACGGGCCACTGACTCCTAGAGCCTTATATTAAGGCCCTTTAATATTATTATACCACGCTACCTAATTATAATACCCCCATATATTAAGACCTAAAGGTTTTTAACCTAAATAAGCCTATATATAAGTAGCTTATTAAAGGCTTATTTATAGATCTTAATATGGAGGGATATAAGAGCCTAGCCTAGAGCGCTATTAATAAATTATAGAAGTTCCCTAACCTCCTTATGATTAATTATGATTATTTAGGTAAAGGCTAGAAAGTTACTCCTACTCTTAATAATATAATATAATTATTCTAAAACAACCCTAACTTAACTCTTACCTAGATTTAAGACTAACTTATAAAGAGAGCTACTTAGGGTACTAAGTCTTAGGCCTTATATATTAGATATATTACTATAAGTAATAACCTTTATATACTCTATAATACTACCCTATACCTAGAGTATAAGAATTAAGAGCTCTATAAGTATTTCAATAATACTTATACTATTCGTAATAATATTAAATAATCCGCTACGCTTAAATACTATTAAGAAGAGTATAACTAGGCTTAATATAATACTACTACTATTACTAAGGAGCGGGATAAGGTAAGGGATACTAATAAAGCTTTGCTCTAGCGCTTTATATATAACATAACTACTATACCTCCCCCTATAAACCCTCCTTCTAATAATTATAGCGCTATGCTTTAAGTAATCCTTAAGTAAATAACATATCTTAAGAGTTAGATCTATTCTAGCTTACCCTTATTAACTATTAGTAGTAATAGTACTTAGTTTACTAAGATACCTAAAGTCCCTATTTTTATAAATATTAAGAGTATTAATCCTAAGTACTTAGAATTTAATACCTAGCTCTTTTATATTAAAATACGCTTTAATAATAGAGAGTATTATAATAAGTCCTGACGCTTTGAGTATATACTCTCGCGCCTTAAAGGAACTACTTATAATATTCTATCCCCTCTTCTCTTAGGGGACCTACTATAGTAGAATAGATTATTAAAGAGCTAAAGGGTATCTTTATTAACTTAGTTTAGTATAATAAGGCCTAGATAAAGCTTAATACCCTTACTATCTTATTTAAGGATATCTAAGTTAAATATTTAATACCCTTACTATCTTATTTAAGGATATCTAAGTTAAATATTTAATACCCTTACTATCTTATTTAAGGATGTCTAAGTTAAATAAGTTATTTTTATTAAGCTTACTTATAAAGCTAAACTCTTAGAGTCTTAGTAGCGCTAGAAGTTCTATAAGAAGCTACTTACCTCCCTCTAGAACTAGTACACTATTTATTATATAAATAGTACCCTTAACTTCTAGAACTATACTACTTAGGTCTATATTATAGCTTATATTATAGCGCTTCCTGATATCTACTTAGCTAACTAAACTACTATATAAAGCCCTACCCTAGTAGTCCGCACTAAACCCTCTAGTAGAGAAAGCCCCTATACCTAAGCTTATACTAACTAAGGCTATATCCCTGAGGCTTTATATAAGAAGCTCTATAACTAGGGCGCTTACTTTATTTATAATAATACTAGCTATACCTTATAGGATTACTTTTATAAAAGAGCTAGAGCTACTATAAGTATTACTAAAACTACTAAAGCTATTAATAATAACCTAGAGCTAGTAGAAAACTAGAGCCCCTAGTAAAAGTAGACACCTTACTAGGGGAGGCTTAAAGAGATTAGTAATTAGTAATAATATCTATTAATTTATAATAACCAATTAGTAGTAAACTACTAGAGAAAGAGTTAATTCTAGTTTATAATAGATATAATATTTATCTTAGAGCCCTTTTTAATACTAGAGTAAATAGCTATACTTTTATAAACACCTATATAACCCCCTTACTAAGGGATTTTTACTACCCTAAATATAATAAGTTATAGCGCTCTATTCTAGCTACTAGGTTTAATAATAAGCTATTAAATATTATAACTAAGGTATAGATAACTTATATATAAGTAGACTCCTAAGAATTAATATAAATACCCCCCCTCTAACTTAATATAGAGAGATATAACCTTATCCTTAGCTACCTATAGTTTAATAACTATAATATTAGTATAGATATATACTATTAGCGCTTATACTAGCTAAGTAATACCCCTATAGCCTAAGACCTCCCCTAAATAATTATATAGGATATTAAGGACCTCTTTTAACGTGCTAAAATCGATATTAAGTATTAACTTAATATAGAATACTATTAAGCTATATTTAAAGCTAAGGAATAGCTCTATAATATATAAAAGGCTATAGGAAGTAAGATAAAAACCCCTATAAAGATCCTATAGCGAAGTAGTATACTAAAGGACTCGGGATATAGCAATAACCTATAGAAGATAAATATAGCGTTAAAAGGAGTACTAATAGCTAATTAGACCTAGCTTATATTATATTAGAAGCCTAAACCCCTTAGCCCTAAGGCATAATAAGTAAAAAAAACCTTAATATAGCGCTTATTAGCACTATAGAGTTATAAGAGTATAGCTATAGGCCTAAACCAGGAAGGGCTAGAATGCTAAAACGTAGGTATGTGTAGTTATATTAAACTATTACTTAACCTTCTAAGTCTCTAGCTTATAGAGTTTTCTTAAGAGTATATATATTTACTACTAATTCGCTAATATTTTACTAATAGCGTTAGCTCTATATCCTATACCTGCTATTATTCCTTATAATTACCCCCCCCTCTAAAGCCTTAGTCCCTAAGGTGTACTAGTAGGGTAATATAGCTCTATATAATTATAGATATTATTACTAACTATAAGGCGGCGTCTCTACGCTTTTATTATATTATTTACTCTTACCCTCTACGCTAGATCTAGATAGTTATAGTAAATAATATATTTTCGTTTTCCTAGCGCGTTATAAGTATTTTTAAATTTTAATTATTACTATTATTTTTTAATTAGTTATTAATAGTTATATAACCGTTTAGTAGTATATAACTAGTAATTATCTAGCCTTATTACCTAGCAACTTAAAATATAAAAGAGCGTCTTCTTTTTAAGGTCTCTAACTTAGTTAGAATTTCTCCTTTTTATAATCTTTTTTAGTCTAGCTACCTCTCCTATTTTAGCGCTTATTTTATAAGCTTTAATTATAATTATTAAGTTCTTTCCCTTTTCTCTTCTAATCTTATTTATATCCCTCTCTAGCCTCTTATTAATAGCTCTCTATAATATCTTATATTATATATATAGGCGTAGTTCTTATAAAATACCTTTATAATCCTAAGATTCTTTCTAGCGATCTTATTAGTAATACTAATAGTAGCTATCCTTACCTTAGCTATCTTTATAAAATATATTAAAATATTATCTACCTTTATTATATATATAGTAAGCACGCGTAGAAGTATATTTATTATAACTTTAATAAGAAGAAATATACTACTATAAGTCTCTACTAATTTACTAACGGGTTATTATATATTAATATTTTCTAGGTCCTTTAGGAGCTTTAGGGCGTAGCTTAGATAACTTAGAATATATTCTACTAAATCTAGATCTAAGAGCGTAATAGTATCCTAACCCCTCTTTATTATTATTATATTCTAGCTACGCTTAGTAACTATTTAGTAGTATAGAAGTATATTACTAAGCTTATTTATAATCCTACTACTAGTAGTAATAACTATAATATAGAGTAGCTTTAGCTCTAGGAGCTCGCTTCTATCTATAAGTACCTCGTACTTAATATCCTAGTCTATATAGGCTATTACTTACTATTCCCTTACTAATTATATCCTACTAACTACTAGGTTTTAAGCTAGTACCCTTTATAATAATATTAATATTCTTTAGTACCTAAACGCCGCCTAGCTAGTATATATTTATAATAATAGTCCTATTAACTACCTCTATAATAAGATTAACTACCTACTTAATAACCTTTTAATAAAGCTAATCCCTAAGCGCGCTTATAAGCATAATATTACCTTTTTCCCTAGGTTTTATAAGGAGCTTTAGGAAAATCTCGCTAAGTATACTACTAATAATATCCCCTCTTACTTTATTATTATTACTAGTACTTACCCTATCTCTTATACCTCCTGTTTTAATATCCCTACTAAGTATAGCTAAAGTAGTAGCAAAGAGTTAGTAAAGAAGACTAAGAGAGCTAAGATTATTATTACTATCTCTAATAATAATAGTTCTAGTAGCAAGTCGGGTAGTAGCGCTAGTAGCGAGTTAGCTAGTAGTTAGCTTATAGGTAGTAATAGTAGGGATACTAATAGCACTAGTTTAGTAACTAGTTATTATAGTAGTCGTAGTAGTACTACTTATAGTTATAGTAGTTATAGTAGTTATAGTAGTCGCCCCTATAGCTATCCTAAGAAGTTAATAACTAATTAGATAGTTAGCTCTTTTCCCTTTTTATAGGATAATACCCCTTTTTACTATAGCTTTAGTAATAATTCGCTACTTAATTTAATTAACGTTTTACTTCTAAACTAAGTTCTATTTTATAGTCTTATAGTTTATAATTACTAACCTATTATAGTAGTTTTAATAACTAGTTATCCTACTTCTTATAAGCCTTCTTATATTATCTATTAAACTTATAAATAGCCCCGTGCGCGTTTGCTAAGTTCTCTATAGGTTCCTATATATTATATTCTATAGGCTATCCTATTTACTTAACTAAGTATTATATATTATTACTAATACCTTGCTATATAACGATCTCTTTAACCTCTTATTCCTCTAGCTTATCCTTAAGCTCTAGGTATATAAGTAAGCCTTTACTACTTACTTAGTAATTATCCTATAGTTCTAGTAAGGTAACTAAGAATATATTATATAGCTTTTAGTATTATAGTAATAGATAAACTCTATAAGCTTGCGTGCTAATTAGTTCTATAATAGCTACCTTTATAAACCTAGGCGCTAGTTTTTTATTCTTAAATTAGAAGTTCTTTATTAATAGCCTAATAACCTATCCCTAATAATAGGTCTATTCCTTATACCTCGTATTATAATACTTAGCTTATACCTTGGTAGCCTTCTACTACTATTCCTAGGCTCTCTTACGAAGCCTTAAGATATATTTAATTCGCTCCTTTATACCCTATATTATAACCCTATTCGCAAGGGTTATATATTCCACGTAACGTAGGTAGTAGCTATATAGGGCTTCTATTAGCAAGTAGCTAGTAGTACTATAGCGATTATTATTATATATAAACTTAGCCTTAGGTAACTAGACGGCTTATTCTTATAGCGAGTCGCTAGTATATACTTATAAGTAATTTTCTAATATCTAGTATATCCTTTTAAACTACTTATTAGTCTAGGGGTAATATATAGTAGAGAGGCGGCGCTTAATAGCCCTCTCTCTTATAAATTCCTCCTAAAGTTAGCTAGTAAGGAGCTTATTTTAGTTACTAATAATACCCTCTAGGGTATTAAAATAGCACTCTACCTATTTATAGATAATCCGCGCTAACTTAGTAGCTATTAGCTACTTTATTATTAGGATAAATATAGCGAACTTAGTTATTTAGTATATAATAATAAGAACTATATTATACTTCTCGCCTTTATGCTAATAGCTTAGTAGTAGTCTAGTAATAAAGTCTATACTAATTTCCTAAAACGGGTACGCTAGTAGGGGTAATAGGTATAACTTTCTATAAGGCTTATACCTCGGAACCCGGATCCCTTAGTATATATAGCACCCTATAATATAATTATATATATCTATAGCTAAGTTTAGCTAGTAGAACTTCCTCGAGATTAACTTAGTAGTCTTATTTACTCCTATATAACCCGCCCTGCGGTCGTCGTCGTATTAGCAAAGGATTTTAAGTCTTAGGGACCTCTCCTAGGGTATCTCTAACCTTCTCTTATAGAATAAGGTTCTATAGCTATTAATTATATAGCCCCTATAATCGCTAACTAGTCTATATACCCTCTCTAATTAGGTCTAGTAATATAAGTCGTTAGCTTATAGTCTATAGATAAGACTTTTTATTACTTTAGAGGGTTACTAACTATACGCTACTTTGCTTATTATAAGCTCCCTTATAACTTAGCGTAGGATATACTACTACGCTATAATAACCCTAGCTCTAAGTAAGTCCTCTAGGTTAGTAACCTCTTGCTAAGCGTTCTCTATATCTTCCCTTACTCTTTAGTATTAGGTTATTATAGCTACTATAGTTATAGTAATATTAGTATACTATAGAGCGCTATACTAACTAGAGACTAAGGTATCTCTACCCCTAGAGCTATCTATTTAGAAGGGGCGTCGTTTTATACTAGCCCTTATAGCGTTAATAAATACTCTTAAGGTCTCTATATTACTTTATAAAATAATAATACTTATCTAGAGGTCTACTAGTAGGTTATTAATAAACCCTAGCTTCCTTACTAGGGTTAGGAGTATATTATTATATTTTACCTCCCCCTCTATATAATCTAGCCTCTTAGATAGCTTATTTACTAGATTTGTAACCCCGAACTTATACTCTAGGTTAAAGTTAAACGCTAAGAGATTATATATCTATCTAGCAAGCCTTCCCTAAAGGTCCCGCGCTAATATACTAATAACTCCCTTTAGCGCCTAGTAATCTATTAGGATTATAAACTTTTTTAATATACCCTAAAGGTAGTAAGCTTAGTAGTCTAGGCTTTTAATTATAATAAGAAGCTCCTATTAGCTTACTCCTTAATACTACTTAGTATTACTAAGCTTTTATAAATAGTAAGTAACTAGTTACTACTAGCTATTAATATATTATAATAGGATACTAGATATAGCTTTTATAGAAGTATCCGTTTTAACCCTTATTTTATAAGTTAGGTCCTAATATTAGAGAATAGTTACTAAGGAGAAGGCAGCTTAGAGCTATTTAAAGGCCTCTTAGGCCTCTTCTAGCTAGTAAAATTCGCTTCCCTTCTTATTATTCTTACCACCCTTTAGTAGGGATATTATAGGGGCTATAATACCTAAATAGCTTATAATAAACTTATAGTAGAAATTATAGAATCCTAGGAAGACTTAGATCTCCCTATAGGTCTTAGGTAGCTTCTATTTAGTAATAGCTTAGATATAGGTTTAGTTTATTAATATACCTTTAAGTATAATAATATACCCTAAGAACTCTACTTATTATTAGTAGAACTTATACTTATTAAGCTTAGTATATAGCGCTTACTAGCGAAGCTTATAGAGTACTTAATAAAGGTCTTTTATATACTACTCTCTTATCTTAGAGTAGATTATAATATTATTTATATAAGTAATATAATAGGTATCTAGTAGCTTAGCGAGCACTTAGTAAATATACGCCTAGAACTTTACTAGGGTATTTATAAGTCTAAATAATATAATAATATATTTAAAGTACTTATAATAAGTCCTAAAAGCTATTTTCTAGTAGGTTTCTAACTTAATATAGATATAGTAATATATATCTTAAAAGTTAATCTTTAAGATCTATTTCGCTCCCTAAAGCCTATTTAATAGCTTACTAATAAGGGGGAGTAGATATTAGTTCTTTAGTATTACCTTATTAAAGCTTTAATAATTTATATAAAGGTATAAGGATATATCCTTCTTAAGTATAAAGAGTATAGGAGCGCTTACCTCGCTTATTAAGAGTTAAATCCGCCCTATTACTTAGTTATTAGTAATATATTAGTAGAGCTCCTCTAGCTAGTACTTATTTAGTAAGTAGATAGGCTTATATAGAAGTTTCTTCCCTTTAACTAAGTTAATAATATATTCTATACCCTCTAGGGCTAGTTATTCTTTTACTAACTACTTATTAAATATTACTTATTCGCTAAGTAGCTCTAGTAGTAATTCTATTTCGCTCTCTAAGGTATCCTCTTCGCCTAGGGCCTCTATTAATAACTTATAAGGGGTAATATTCCTTAAAACGTATATAATATAAGCCTTCTAGCTATTCTTAATAACCTCTTATATAAATACTAATAGCTTAGTAATACTAAGGTATTTATATCCCTAGGTATTTATCTAGGTATTAACTATAATACCCTCTCTTCCTATAGAGTATTATAATAAGAAGAGGTCCCCTGCTCCTTTAGGGCGGGGGGCCTTAGTAAAGAGTTACTATATCTTCCTTAGTTATCCCCTTAAGTTAATAAGGAAGAAGGTTAACTAATATATATTCTAGCTTATTATAGAGGACTTATTAAACCCCTCTAATATAGGGGCGCGCGCTACTATAGGTTATAGTTATAGGGACTTTACTAGTTAACTACTAATAATATTAACTTAGGAATAGGAATCTATATCTACTACTACTTCTTATTTAGTAATATTCTAGAGAACGATTACCTATCCCTTTATAATATCTCCCCTTCGTAAGGTATTTAGTTTTAATATAAATATAGGGGTTATTAATATAATCCCCTAGCTTATTCGTTTTCTAATAGGTTAAGTTCCTTAACCTCCCTTATAAATTAGATTATATTAACCCTCGCCTTCTTAATAAATACTTAGTATCTTATTAGTATTTTATTTATACTTTATTATTTATTTAGATAATCTACCCTCTTATACCCTTTCTTCTTATAGCTAAAGTATACTAAGGGGTTAAACGTCGCAGGTTATATATTAGGGCTAAATATAGGCTAGCCCCTATTAGATCCTTATAATATACTACTAACTAGTTAATAAGGTATTAAGCTCTAGGTACCTCGTATAGTTCTATAGCTAGAGCTCTACTAGCCCCCCTTTTAGCTTACTTTTACTATAAGGGGGACCCTTAGCGCGTGCTCTTTACTTAAATATCGCTTCTTACTTTTACTCCGTAAGGTCTCGCTACCCTATTAGTAATATATCTCCTATAAGCGTTCTATTTCTATAGCTATATCCCTTAGTCTCTATATTTTAACTTTCTAATATTTAAGCTCCTTATATAAAAAGGGGGCTAGTTAGAAGTATAGTATATAAGCCTTAGCCTTACTATTTTCTATACTAACTATACCTAAGTTCTAATATATTACTAAATATTTAGTAAAGAACTATATTAGTAACTATATCTCCTTCTATCTTATTATATCTAGCTTTTTATAATACTTCTACTCTTAAAGCTCTAAGTTAATATATTATTAGTAAATAAATACTATAAGGTTAGCTTAAGCTAGGTCTCCTTCTAGCCTAGCCTTATAATATTACTACTAGGTCTATAGGGATAAGCTTATTTTTATAAGCGCCTATTAGACTTATTACTCTAGTATACTGCTAGCGCGTAGTTAGTATCCGTTTTTAACTACTTAGATCTAGTTATTAACCTAGTTTATAGTAAAGTCCTTACTTATAGTATAGTAGTTATATATAGGGGGTTTCTTATATTCTCTCTATAGGTACCTTATTACTAAGTAGTTAGTAAGTTCTTATAATAGGGTAGTAGTTTATTCCTTATGCTATTACTATTATAGATATATCTACTCTATAAGACTCTCCTACTATCTCTATAATAGTCCTATTACTTAAGTAAGGATACCTAAGATACTAGCTTCTTAGGGGGTCTTAGGTAGGGTGCCCTATTAGCTACTACTTACTATTTATTTACTAAGCGAGGGTAGGTCTACCTACTCTAGTGCTATCTAGGACTAGGCCTGCTCTCTTAGGGTTATCTCTCTTATTATATTATTACTAGGGTTATCTATCCCCCTACTATAGCGTCCGCGCTATATTCCTTATATCTTAGGGCTTAGCGAGTAACTTATATTATATTAGCTAAGACCCTATTAGTTATATTCTATATACCTAGCCTAGAGTTTATTATAGTTAAACTCTATTACTAATTCGTTAGTATACTATTACTAATTCGTTTTAGATATTCTAACTAGCGCTAGTTTCTTAAATTAAGGTAGAAGTAATAGAGTTATAAGAGTATAGCTATAGGCCTAAACTAGGAAGGGCTAGAATCCTAAAACGTAAGTATATATAGTTATATTAAACTATTACTTAACCTTCTAAGTCTCTAGCTTATAAAGTTTTCTTAAGAGTATATATATTTACTACTAATTCGCTAATATTTTGCTAATAGCGTTAGCTCTATATCCTGCACCCGCTATTGTTCCTTATAAGAGTTTAAGAGGAACCTATATTATATTAATATTAAACTAGGCTCTATATTACTATATAAGCTCGACCTAATAATTACTAATAAGCGAGAGGAAGAGGAAAAAGGTATAAGCCTACTAGAGGTTAATAAAGCTAAAAGCTAATATCTAATTAAGAAGAGGCTTTCCCTATACCTTTAGGATTAGAAAGATTACTTTAATAAGACTACTAGTAATATACTACCTCCCTACTACTCTTATAACTACTAAATCAAACTAGAGCTAAATATAAAGGAGCAATTAACTTTCTACCTATTATATAAGTAATTCTTACTAGAACTTAAGGCTATTTAATAATACTTCCTTAAGAACTTAAAGAAGGGCTTTGTTATATTAAGTAACGCTCTATTTATATCCTTAATACTATGCGTTTAAAAAGCTAATAGCTACTTAAGGTTTTATAATAACTTTTAGGTTTATTAAGAAAGATTAGTACTTACTACTCCTAATTAATAAGATATTAAGCTAAATTAGCTAAGCTAAAGTATTTATAAAGATTAATATCCGCTAGGCGTTCTATTAAATTTATATTTACTCTAACTTAGAGGACTTAAAAAAATTCTATACTTACTATAGCTTATATAAGTATAAGGTTCTACTCTTTAGGCTCAATAATAACCTGGCAATATACTAATAATATATAAATAATATACTTATAGAATACCTAGATAATTCTTATATAGTATATATAGACAATATCTTAGTTTACTTAGAGGACTCCCTCTAGTATAAGGAGTATATTAAGAAGGTCCTTAACTAGCTATACTAAGTAGGGCTTTAAGCTAATATTAAGAAGTATAAGTTTACCGTAATTATAACGCACTACCTTAGGTATATTATTATAACTAAAGGGATTAGCCCTAACCCTAAAAAGGTCTCTATAGTAAAAGACTAGTAGCTACTAACTATAGTACGTAGTATCTAGTCCTTCCTAGCAACTTATAATTTTTAATTAATTTGCTATAAATTATAAAAAGATTACTCAACTACTTACTAAGCTTATAGCTTAAGACCCCCGTTTTAGCTTTAATAATAACTATATAATAGTAACGTGGTTTATTAGTTAGCTGCGCATATTAGTTAGCTGCGCACTCTTTATTATATATATAATAACATCTAGTATTTCTTAATTATAATATATTAAATCTATTATTAGTTATTACTATTAGAATCTCCTAATAATTCTATATCCTTAGAATAAGTTTATATATTATAACTAGTTTATTATATATATTATAATACCTCTAAGCTAGCTAGGCTCTTTTTAATAAACCCCCCTCCTTATCCTCTTAAGGTATTAGATATTTATATTCTTATTTCTCTTTTAATAAACCCTTAGAATCCTCTATACTAAGTACTCCTCTAAGCTAGAGTTATATCTTTTTAGCTCTCTAGTATTTTATAAGTATTATATTTATATCTTTAAGTATATAAAGCTAAGTAGTTAAAAAAGTAAGCAAATATATTATTACTTATATACCTTTTAATAATTACTTAACTATAGTAATCATTAGTATTAGTAAGCTTCTTTAATAAGTAGAGATCTAACTTTTAATAAAGTTAGACTATTGTCACGGCGCTAGTCGTGCGTACGTACTTAAGTGCAGCTGCATTCAGAGCCTTCGTTCTGAATGTCCTGTACCTTTTGCGCATATAGCGTAATAGAACACGTCTAAAGGGTAGCTATACCCTTAAGCCCGAAGGGCCTGCACGTGACATTACATTCAGAACTACCCTAGGGTCACACGTTTAAATCACGCGCACAGCGTATTTAATATAGGCTTATAGGGTCCCTATAGCGCGTTAGCCTCGGGGGCCCTAGGGGTATAGGCTTAAGTGCGCGCGCGTAGCGTAGCAGGGTATACCTAGTATCCTAGCTATAAGTAGAGGTAATTATAGATAATTATAGTAATAATAGGGGGGGTGATATCACGGCGCTAGTTATGCGTACGTACTTAAGTATAGCTATATTCAGAGCCTTCGTTCTAAATATCCTATACCTTTTGCGCATATAGCGTAATAGAACACGTCTAAAGGGTAGCTACACCCTTAAGCCCGAAGGGCCCGCACGTGACACTATAAGATAGTTTATTATAAATTAGAGAGTATTTATAACTACTAAGGTAGTAGTATAAAAAGGTTAGCTATAGGAGGTATAGGTATTTATAAATATATATTAAGCTTCTAGATAATATAATCTAGATTCTATAATAGAATTCTAGCGCTTAGGAATATAGATTTAATATTTTCTTTATTAAATACCTTATTATAAGCCTAGTAGAAAGCGATAAAGAACTTAGACTTAGTAATATAGTTTATAGAGGCTTAGATAAAGAGGTTTATTTTATTATTATATATATATTTTAGAAGCAAATAAAAGGTAATATCCAATACCTAGAGTAGATATAATAAGTATATGAGTATACTACCTATTATAATATTATTTTACTTATAGTAATTATTAAATTTAGCTAACAAATAGCTCTTATAGCTATTAATAATAAGTATCTAGTAGATACCCTTAATTTAGTTCTTAGTATATTTAGTAAAGTATTTAATTTAGTTAAGACCTATCTAATTATCTATCTATTTATTAGTAGTAAGCTTAATAACTTAGTTACCTAGAAAACGTAATTCTGGTGTCTAACTAGTAAGGTAATATATACCCTTAATAATTATGAATAGAGGGATATACTACCTACCCGAATTAATGTATTTAATAACTATAGCCTATTTATAGTTACTAGGCTAGATAGAGTTTACTTTGCTACGTTAATTAATATATAGTACTACTATTAGTATAATAATTATACCTATTGTAAAGCTAGTCTTATTAAAATTATAAAGGTCCTTCTCTTAGATTCTATATTTAGTTATTATATTAAATAATAATATAAATTACTTTAAAATAACCTCTAGGTCCTCTTAAAGAGCCCTTTGATAATTATATAGATAATCAAACTTAGTTTTTAGAGTAAGATATAAGTTTATAAACTACTTAGCTTATTACTTACTAATAAGCTTATTATTATATACTTATAATAAGAGATTAGCTATATCTTCTATACTAGCGAGGTATAGAGGAAGTCCTCTAGTATTTTATTTAATAATATACTAGAGAAGTATTTTCTCTTTAATTAGATCGAGTTAATATTATTAAGGTTAGATAGGTTTATATTAAGGCTGGTTATTTATTCTATTATATAAAGAGCTTTTAGGGATATTATAGTTCTTTGCTATATACTATATACTTAGGTTTTAGCTTATAATATATATTAAATAGATCGCCTTAATAATAAGAAGGATTTTATCTTCTTATATATAAATTAGTATACCTTCTATTAGGAAGGTTAATCTTTACCTTTTAGGAAGCTAGGCCTGCCTAAGAAAAAGAACTCTCTTATTACTATTAAACCCTTATATATTAAAAGCTTAAATCTAATTAGGTTTTTAAAGAATTAAGCTAATTTATCCTAGGTTTAGATAAATATAGGTCTATATAGCTTAATTTAGTTTATATTACTTATATTAGCTCTTATTAGCTCTTATTAGCTCTTATTAGCTCTTATTAGCTCTTATTAGCTCTTATTAGCTCTTATTAGCTCTTATTAGCTCTTATTAGCTCTTATTAGCTCTTATTAGCTCTTATTAGC
>JAVHLU010000995.1:0-40700 GCA_036785755.1 Colletotrichum ledebouriae
CTAAGCCTAGCTAACTACTCTACTATAAGATAGTTAGAGGTATAGAAGACGATTTTAAAGATAGAGATATAAGGGATATTATAGTTACTTAAATTAAAGCTAAGTCCCCTAATATACTCCTTATTTAGGCCTCTGGCTACTGCATAGTGATTTTACCTGCTCAAGTGCAATAGACCTTCTAACTCCGCGCCTCCTGATAATACATAGCCTTCGGTTACGTGATCGTAATTACTAACTACCTTTCCTAACTATAGCTATACTTATATGTAACTATAGCCTCACGATCTTTAACTTTATATTAATAATAACGTGGTTTTTGATTATTTAAACTACGAAAATATCGACTTTTCCTCTCGCGCACTACCCACGCTACTATTAAATACCGCCTCTATTACCGCTTCGTCCGCTAGAAGTCGTTACTATCTTTATAGTCCTCTTGTTCGATCGGGTTAGCTAACGCCTTCGTAGCTATGCTATTATTAGCAACGCTCTCTCTATATTAAAGTAGTTAGCGCAAGCTATACTTACTAACGTTTAAGCCCTAATAGGCCTAGGCCGCCTAGGCTACCTCTACCTTAGTAATACGGAGGACCTGCTCGAAGAAGGGCTACTCTATAGGGTATATAACGACCTGCTAAACTTCTACTACTAAGTTTACTTACTTAGCTCTAATACTATTACGCCTTATAGAGTCCCTTATAGAGGTATTAAAATAAGCCCTCTTAAGGGCTATACTAATAATATACTCTCTATATATAGCAGAGTAGTTAATAAAAGAGCAGGTTTTATTAATTATATCGAGGCTAAACTCTCTTATAATCCCCTCTATATTATTTATATTAAAGGGCGTGCCTCGCTTAGGCTTAGTATATTTATATATAAGGTTTAGTACTAATATAGTTAAGGGATAAGGATAAGGAAGAGGGAGAGGTATAAGGCCTTACTTATAGTAGTAGAGCTTCTTATACTTCTAGCTATAAGAACCTCTTAGGAAAGACCTCTTTAGTTAAGGAGTTACTTCTTATATAGTAGCGTTTACCTTATTAGAAGGTCGACCTTTTAGGTTAAGGAGTTATCTTATATAGTAGCTTTTATAGTACCTTACTAGAAGGTTTAGCGAGGGCGTTTCTAGGCTACGAGAGCCTTAGTAGCCTATTTAGCTCTAATATAATTAGCCCTAGTGCGGCGCGCGTCCGACTTTATATAGTAATATTTAGAGGGTTTGCTTGCGAGTAGTAGGAATATATAGGGTTCCTATATTATTTTCCTTAACTAGTAGAGGGTATAGGTTAAAATACCTATATAGTATTTCCCGAATTATGCCTGCGAACTAGGTGAATTTATTATAGTCTTTTTACGAAGGGGCTGCGGCGTAATTCCGAGCTCAATACTCCTTATTTATTTATAAGCGCCTAAGTCTACTAAGGTAGTTATTATAGGTCTATTAATCGACTTATAAGATAGGAGAAACTAGTTTTATAATAATTAGTAGTTAAGGAGAGGAGCTAAAGGATAATTATAGATTCTAATATTTATTACTAAGAGCTTTTTACTAAGATATAAAGCTAAAGAAGTTTTAATAAGATAACTATACCTAGTAGAACTTTAATATATAAACCCTCTACTATAGGCTTCTAATCTCTACTTTATTAATTAGCTTAGATCTTATATATATATTAGAAGCCTAGTACCTCTAAAGTAGCCTATTAAAATAAGATATTAAGCTTAGATTAATTATTTATTAAAAGCTTTTATTAATAAAATACCTCCTAAAAGAAGCTAGACCTAACTAAAAATAGATAGAATTCTATATAATTAATACTTTAAATTAAGAGATAAAGATATTAGGAAAAGAATAGCTTAAGAAGATATTAAATATTAAATAGCTAAATATACCCCTTAATTTATAAACCTAGAGGTTTCCTCTCTAAATAGGATAGATATTAACCTACTAGTACTTATAGATACTAATTTATAAACTAATCTAATAATTCCTACTAATCTAAAAGAGTTAGATAGAGAGGAAGGATTATTAAAAGAACTAAATATCTAGAATATAAAAAGAAGGAATAACTATAAGAAGTAGAAGAGGGATTATAACTTATAATAATTAGCTAACTTTATAAAATATCTTAACTACCCTAGGTCTATAAAACTATTTATATCGCCTTACTTAGCCCCTATTACCCTAAGAGATATTATATTTAGCCCTACTAATACCTTAGCGGGATTTAATATTATAAGACCTAAAGGGAACCCTATACTAAATAAAGATAAGCCTATATTAGTAGTCCTATAGTATATATAATAGAACTAAGAATCCACGAATTACTTAATAACCTAATATAGTAGAGGGTTATTTATTATAACTTTAGCTTAGGTAAAATATTTATTAGACCTTTATAATATATAAGGGAAGCTAATAAGATAAGAGGAGTTAGATAATTTAGAGGTTATAGCCCTTTTTATATTTATAATTAAGGGCTACCCTTATAATATTTATATTCTAATCTATAAGCTAGTCTAGTAACCTAGGAAAGAAATTAATAAGGCTTCTATAGAGCTTAAAAGAGAAGAGGCAAAGAATCTCTAGGATATTACTAGGGCTTTCTTTCTATTAAACTATAGTAATTATTACTAAGCTACGATTTTTATAGATTAGTTAACTAGCTACTACTTCTATTATAACTCTATATAGGACTAGAATAGTATTTAGCGCTTTATTAAGGCTATATAAGACCTTAATATATAGTATTATAAGATAGGAGCCCCTCTATAACTCCGAAAGCTCCTATTAATTAATACTTATATAGTTAATTTAGTTTAGTAGAGGGATAGATTTATATATAGTCTCTAATATATTAAATAGGCTAGAGCTCTAATTTAAGAAGGATTACTATCTCTACGCTTTAGTAGTATAACCTTAAGTAATAGTATATTATTCTCTAACTTTAAAATCCCCTTAGTTACTTAATATATATTTATAATTACTATAGAGTTCTATAACTTAACTATTAATAGTAATATAGCTCCATAAGATACCCTATTAAGCTAAGAAGACTTTAAGAAAGTACTTTTCTTCCCTTTATACCCTCTTACTCCTTTACCTATAGATAATAATATAATAGACTTTAGAAATAATAATAATATTACGCTATCTCCTATAATAGATATTCCTCGACCTATTTATAGATTATTAGTATTATCTAGGTCTATTTTATCTAAAATACTAAATAATAAGCTTAAATACCTTAGATATTAGCTTTAATTATAGGTCTTATAGACGCCGAGTCGTAATATAACTATTAAGCTACGCCTAAGAACTATACTCATAGATATACTATTATATCCTAAGAGGCCTAGTCCTTTAAATAAGTATAACTATAGCTATATAAATTATATCTAGTAGAGGGTTAACTAGTAAGATTAGATCGAGTAGAATACGCCTAAGGGAGTATATTATTATAACTTCTTATACCTAGTATAATAAGGCGGGTAGTTTTAGCTATACTAAGGATTAGAATAGGATAAGGAGTATAATAAAAAGAAAGAAGTAATAAGGCTATTATTAAAATATAACTTATAGTAGAAAATAATTAAACCTAAGGGCCCTTCTTAATAATAAGATTGCTTACCTAGGAGATATTATTAATAAATTAGATCTATAAATAGAGTTTATTTACTATTTCTATAAAGTAGTTTTATTTATTTTTTAAGACTCTCTTTTATAATATTATAAAGAGTCTCGAGGGGATAATTAGAATAGGATAGGATAGACTTAGCTATATAACTTTTAGAAAGCTCCCTTAATATATAGACTTATTATAAAGAGATTATAGAGTAGAGTATAGAGGAGAGGAATATAGTAGAGGAAAAGATAGTATTATTATTATTACTATTAGTACCTTAATAACCCTATACCTCGTTTTTTAGTAATTTCTTAGCGAATCTACGCCTAATAGAGATAATCTCTTTTAATTAGATCTGCGAATTATTCTACGTATCTTTTAAGCCTATTCTTAATATTCTTACCTATTTATAGGTAGAGCTATGTTATTTGTTATCTTTCTAGTTCTTTTCGGTTCTAGCCCTTTTCTAGTATATAATTAGTCGATTAAAAGAGTTTTAATTACTTTAATATAGAGCCTCCGCTAGTTACTAACTTATACTTATATAGGGTAGTAAATACTAAGGACGACGAAGTAGTTCTAATAGCCTTAATCTCCTTAAGCTATCTAACCTAGTTTTTAACGAACTCGCGTTTTCCTAATATATAGTTTATTCTATATTCTAATATTACTTCCTATATCTAACGAAGTTTAATCCTAGTTTAATATTTAGTAGGGGCTAAACTAATCGCTTTATTAGCTTCTTATTAGATTTTAGCCTTCTCTTCTTTAGTATATCCTTCCTTAGGTCTAGTAATAGATATAATAGATCTATTATAGTTAGAACTACCTATAGACTTAAGTAAGAAATCTTATACTAATCCTATTATTCCTACTCTAGGTTTAACTTTAGGCTAGTATAGGAGATTGCTATTATTAGGTAGCCTAGGATTATTAGCTCTATAGTAGGTTAATTTGAATTTAATAGGGATTCTCTTAGATCTGAGACTACTAGGTAGAGTTCTAATTAACTTAAACGCTAATAAAAGGGCTATAGAATTAGTATCCCTATTTAAATAACTACGGTTCGCAACCTAGTTAATAGCCTTTAGAGATTTAGCGATATTAATATTAGTACTCCTACCTATAGGCTTATTAAGTAGCTTAAAAATCTTTAGAGGAATAGCTAAATTCTTAGTATTAGGTAGTATAGTAAACTCGGTTCCTAACTAGAAGGATTAATTATATATAGGGAAGTTAAACTAGCTAAATCTAGATCTATACTTAGGCACTAGACTAGGAAATATTAACTTACTAGCTAGTAAACCTATATCCTCGTTAATTACTATAATTAGACTAGAAGCTACTCCTAGCTATCTAACGCTTAGATCATACTAAAGTTATAGGTAGTTATCGCCCTTAGGCTCGTAAGGCGTAGTAGGCTTATTACTAGCGATCTCTCTACTAGGCTTATTAACTATAGTTAAGTTAGGGGAATTAATAATAAGAGGAGCTAGTGCCTCTACTGCGGTTCTTTAGGAACTTAACTAAGGTTCGTTATCTTTAGCTTTATAATATCCTTCTTAAGGGCTAGAGAAGAAATAAAGGTACCTTTAGTTCTAATATATAGGCTCTAGTATCTAATATAATAGAGTTTTATAGCGTAGACGCCTAAGATAGCTAAATTAGTAATAGTAATATCTTCCTAAAGGTAACGTATAACTATAGCTATTACGCCTAGAGTATCTCTTAAGTCCTTCTAACCCCTAAATAGGTAGTCCTATTAGTTATTAAAAGCAATAATATACACTATAAATACCTATAATATAGTTTTATTAATTAGTTCTCTACCACGGGGGATTAATCCTCTAATCTTTTAATAGTTTAGGTTACTAGAAATCCTAATAGTAGTTTTTAAGATAGGCTTCTCTACCTAGGATTTGAGATCGATTTTTATACCTTTAGTAAAGATATATTCTGCTACTTCTCTAGAATAAATAAGATTAGTTAATTAGATTAATATAGCCCTTATAGCTTTATAAGCTTATTCTAGTATATTCTTAGTAGGTTCCTTATTTAAATTAGCGTTATTATCTAGTATAGAGAATTCGTTATTAACTAAGTTATCCTATATATATAGAGTTAGGCTATTATTATTCTTCTAGGCGATATGTTGCTCTATCTACTAGCTATAGTTCTTAGACCCTCGCGCTCTAATACTAGGATAAGTTTATTCTATTTACTTTCTAGTAGTACCTATTAATATTAAAAAATAGCGATATATAAGGTAGGGATTATCTTTAAAGATATTAGCTCTACTAGAAGAGTTATTACTTATACTTATTAATATATTAATAGGATTATTTAAGAGCGGTTAGGTTACCCTTAATATAATTAAGAGATTTATAACTATTAATTATAAGCACGTATTCTAAATAAAATAAATATATAAAGGTTTAGGATCTCGTGCGTTACTAGGAATTACTATATTAAGGGTTAATATAGTATTATTATACTAAAAATAAGGGATATTAAGGAGAGAGAACGGGTAGGATAGTAAAAGGAGAAAATTATTATAGGAGAAATTAATTTAATTGGTCGTCCTAAATAGGAAAGTTCCCTTTTATATACTAAATCCCTTAATAAATAAATAGAAGGACCCCTTAAGCGAATTAGGTAAGAATACCTCCTATAGAAGGAGTTTTTATAAGGAAGGTATAACCTATCTAACCTTAAAGTCTCTAAGTTCTAGTTCGCTAGCGCCTTAATAGCTATAAGAATAGTAGTATTAAATTAGTATTTAATTATAAGTATCCCTTTTATAGGGAAAATACCTTTAACTAGTCCTAATATCTATTATAAGGTATAGTAGTTCTATTTAGCTATTCTAACTAGTATATAACTTAACTAACTTAATATTAAATAGCAAATAGACCTCTCTAATAAGGCTTAAATTTCAGGGGCTTTCTATCTTAAGCTAGTATAACTAGATCGCTACGTTTAAATAGGATTATCTATTATTATTCGTGCTTAGCTAATCGAGTAGCGTTCCGTGCGTCTTATATACTTATTACTACTCTTCTCTTATAATTTATTCTAGCTATATAAGTAACTACTATGTTAGCTAGTACCTCTAGTTAGGGAATATTATTATAGACTTATAGTTTAATAACTAAACCTATTATCTCTCGTCCTATTAGGATCTCTATAGGTAAGTATCCCATAGTTAGTATCTATTATCTATTAATATCCCTAAGTACTTCTATATAATATAGATCCTAGTCCTCCGGGGGGAATTTCCTACTTAGAATCCGCTTTATAATAAGGTTAATAACTAATTAGATATAGGTTTTAATTATCCCTACTAATTTATAAGACTTAGCTAGGGCTAGTATAACTTCAGTTTAATAAGCTCTTATTATAGTTTTAAACTTAATAGATATAAATACTCCTCTAGTATCTAAGTAGATAACTTAAGGCGATATATTAATAGAGTCTATTTATGCTTCTAACTAAGGGATTACTTCCCTAGCTATAGCTATTTTTACGGGTTAACTCTAATAGAATTAGCTTAAATAGTTAATCTAGATTAGCAGGTATATATAGCCCCTCGCTGATTTTAGTAGCGCGCCTAAGTAATTAATCCTAATAACTTATAAAAGCTCTAATATTAATATTATTTAGTCTAGATATAGTAGTTTTCGCGGTCCTATACTAGCATAAGGCTAATAGCTATTTATATAGTTAATAATATTAGTTAATATCTCTAGCTAGAAAACCTTACTTACTAGCTATTAGCGCGTTATATTTAGCCTATAATAGCTAGCCTTATTATAGGCTTCCTTATATGCGTTAGTAACTTCTAAATATACGAGGTATTAGCGTCGAATGCCCTAGTATAGGTTATATAGAGTTCTATCTGAGATTAAGTACGTTTAGTACTAATTCGCTAAGTATTGAGTTTAGTAGTTATTAACCTTGCGTTTACCTAATAGGAATTTATAGATATCGCTATACTATAGGTCGTCCTGCTACTTTTTGATATTATTATTACCTTAAGCTATATAAACGCCTAGACTTAAGGTTATATCTTAATCGTCTAACTAATAACCGCGTCTAACTATAAGTTCTAATAATCCTACTTTAGTAGTTACTAGTTGCCTTATTAGCGCTATCCTAGGGTTATTTAATTTCCCCTCTCTAGTACTTATTCCCCTGCGATATATAAGCAAGGACTTTACTATTTTATTTAATTATTCTTAATTTAGCTTATCCTTAAGAGCGAGTTTTAGTAGTTCTTTATAGCCCCTAGCTCTATCCTTCTATACCTAGGAACTATCTTCTTTCTTATACCTAAATACTTATAAGTTATTATTATTATAATTATAGGATAGGAAGATCGTCCTAGATAGGGCGTTAGTAATAGCGTTCTATTATCCCTAGATATACTCAATCTTAATATTTAATATCCTTAGCTCTAATACCTAGCGCGTATAAATCCCGTCGTAGTAGGCTAATATTAAAAACTAAGTAAGGGGTTTATAATTAGTATAGATAGTTAATAGCTTCTCTATTTAAAGAAAATAGGAGTATTATTAATAGAATTCCACGATAGCTAGTAGTTTACGCTTATAGGTTCCGTAGTTACGCTAGGTCTTTATAAGTAGAAATAAGTTATATAGGATTAGGACTTACCTAGCTATCTAATTCTATAAAATCATATAACCGCCTGCGTACTTTAATACGTCTAAATATAACTATACTAGTTAGCTAACGTCTAAGCTATATAATTTAATTACCCCTATTATAAGTTCTTTTATTAGTTAAAAGGATAGGGCTTCTAAGGATCCCTATTTCTATAGAATAGTACTAGTTAGCTAATATAAAGGGCGAGCAACTTTAGCATAGTTCTTTATCTATTATCTATAGGGCCCTATTATAGCGATAAATACCCTCACGCTGGTCTAGTTAGTAGGTACTAGCTATTCCTAGATCTTAGTAATATAATTAGGCTTAATAAATATAGCACCTCCGGCTTTATATACCTAACCTATAGTAACGACTGATCTTATTCCTAGGCTAATCTTCTTTCTTAATAGTTAGACCTATGCCTATATAAATCGAGGTAATAGGTATTATCTTATAAATATCTACTTATTATCCTAGTAATAGAACTTTATAAAGATATTATTAAAATAGATATCTATAGGAGCTATTCTACTAACCTCTATTAGGATTAATAAGGATAGTTTAGCCTTTAGTTCTAAAATAGGACCTAAGAAGATCCTTCTAAATTTAGTTATCTAATAAGCTAACGCCTTTGCGCTTTATTATATTCTAGTTAGCTATAGTTATAGGTATTCTAGTACGTTAAATATATAAATATATCTATAGTCTAGATAAATAGGGATAGACTAGTAGGCATGCTTTAAGTCCTAAGATAAATAAGACCTAATCCGAGGATCTAATAAGTTCTTATAGATTTCGCAGAGTAAAGGGATTAGCGAGGTTAGAATCTACTCGTTAATATTCTAATAATTAATTATAAAGCGGTATTTACCCCAAGGGTTATTATTCTTCTATACTAAGATAGGTTATACGCCCTATTCTAACGCTATATTATTAGCTACTACTATTAATTTATATAAGCCTATATCCTATCTTTCCTAGACTAACCGATCTATTTAGTATTTTTTAGTAGGGTTCTAATACTTCTTCTAACTCGAGTTCTATAGCTTAGCCCCTTCGTTTAGTTAAGGGATATACTTATATAAGTCTATAATAGGGAAGTTATTTAGGAAACTAGAGAATAGGATATAATAAGTAAAAATTACTTATTTAATCTTGTTTACTATACTTACTAGTATATTAAGGCCTAATTGTATTAGTTCTCTATCTTACTACTTATTAACTTCTATTATAGGAGTTATATAATTAATTAGGAGTTACTTAATATATCGTTTAGTTAGGAATATAGTCTTCGCTAGCTTAGTAGAGTATTAAGGAGGAGCCTTAGTAGGTTATAGTAATACCTTGCTAATATCTAACTTCTTAATTATAGAACTTAATACTTAAAATAATTAATACTCTTCTTAGATACTCTTAGGCTTTATTAATCGAGGGGCGTGCTATATTAACTAGGCTATGTTAGTATCCTATATATATATAAATCCGAGTCTAAAATTAGTTACTACCCCGCTAACTAATAATAATAAACTTCTAGATTCGTGTTCTATATCTAATAAGGTTAAGGATACTAAGTTAGTTATATATACTTTAATAACTTACCTAGGTTATTATTAATATCTTGGTTTTCTAAATCCGAATTAGACTTACTTAAAATATCTATAATATTAGTAGAATTATTAGACTCGTAATTAACCTCTTTTATAATATTTAGGAGTCTATCCCGCCTTATTAAGTTAGTATTATTAGTTATAGGGGTAAGAATTAACTTCTGCTCTATTAATATTTATATTTAGGGGCTTAAGATCTAGATAACTAGTTCCCTATAGCGGGCGTTGCTAATCTATATTCTACTAGCCTAAGGGTCTATAATTACTCGTATATTATATAACTAAGGTATACCTAAAAGCAATAGGACGGATTAATTAGAGTCTCCCGGACGAATATACGCCTAGATTTAGCGCTTAATACTATAGGTTACTACCTTAATAGCTACGAAGTAGGTTATATTATATATAGAACTACTAGTAGCTCCTATACTTAATCCCTTAAAACTAATACTAATAAGCGGATATTAAGTAAGCCTATATTCCTTTATAAGTCTAGGAGAGATAATATTTATCTTAGAACCTTAGTTAGCTTATACTACTCTTATTAGCAAATAGCAATAAGAGGTAGGTATTAATAATATATATTCTAATTAGAACGGGCGGGTTGCTTCGTAGTTCTTTAAAAATAGCTAAATATTTACTTATAAGTCGTTAGTTATCTTTATAATACTAGATTTCTTAGTTATTACTATAATAGCTATATTAGAATTAGTAATAGCCTTCTCTTTTCCTCTTATATAACTAAGCTTACGCATAACTACCCGCTAGGATAGGGATTATAATATCTTTAAAAACTTAGGACTAAGTTATATTAGGTTAACTAGTGAAATCTTAAACTAAATATCTATAGCTAACTATTAAATATTAATAGGGGGCTTTCTATTGCAGGCTACTATAGTAATTAATCCGGTTTATTAGGGTAGCTTCTATTTTTTAATAGGGTCGGGGTCCTCTATCTTAGCATTTATAATATTACTAATCTCAACGTATTCCTACGATTTAGACCTAGGAATTCTTATAACTCTAGTTTATTATATAGCCTTCCCCCTAGCTAGTTTAGTTACCTTTATAACTTATTAGATATAGCTAGCTAGTTATTATAATATTATTTCTATCTATTTCTTCTGAGAATTAGATAAGCTAGCTTAAGCTACTATTATATTAATCCTTAATACTCTCTTATCTAGCTTTAGAGGCCTCTGGCCACTGCATAGTGATTTTACCTGCTTAAGTGCAATAGACCTTCTAACTCCGCGCCTCTTGACAATACACAGCCTTCAGTCACGTGATCCTCTCCCAACCATAGCCAGTAGCTTTCACCTTGCTGGAAGGTTCAGCGAGGGCGTTACTACGAGAGCCTTAGTAGCCCGTTCGGCTCCGATATAATTAGCCCTAGTGCGGCGCGCGTCTAACTTTATAATATTTAGAGGGTTTACTTGCGAGTAGTAGGAACGTATAGGGTTCTTATATTATTTTCCTTAACTAGTAGAGGGTATAGGTTAAAATACCTATATAATATTTCCCGAATTATACCTGCGAACTAGGTGAATTTATTATAGTCTTTTTGCAAAGGGGCTGCGGCGTAATTCCGAGCTTAATCTAGCTTTAGAGATTTGTTATATATAATTCTTAGAACTAATACTACCTAGTTAGATAGATCTATAATACCTAAAGCCTTAACCCTATCCTAAGTATAAAATACCTCTTAGTTAGTTAATAGAGTTACTAGGTCTACTATATCCTCTAGTAGTATAAATTTATAGTAATATCCTCTAACTATAATATTAGTATAGTCCTATAGGTTATAAGTAGAGTTATCTAGGGTTATAATAGGTATATTTTTACTACTAAACTTATAAAAGAAGTATAACTATGCGGAATAAATATCTATAACGCCCCTTAGTAGTCGAATACCTCCTGCAAAACTATAGTTATAGGGGAATATTAAAGCCTTTATAATAGCTTATTCTTATAGTAATAAGCGCCTTAGGGGTAGTTCTAAGTAATTAGAATATTAATATCCGATCTAGCTATAGGTAATATAATAGACTTCCCTATCTTATAATAATCCTAAACTATTTATATATAAATTAGTAGACTTCTTCTAATCTAGTAATTTAGGGAGATTATTATCTTTTTAGCTAAAGTCGATTCCTACGTCGCATCCTCCTTAGTAGGCTCTATAGTTCTAGGGCTAGTAGGGTTATTACTAGTTCTAAGAGTAATTAGTATTATTATATAAGTTATAGGGAGGGGGTCTAGGATTATTATATCCTTACTACTAACTACTATTAAGTAGCTATTAATAGCTTTACTTATAATTCCTACTATACGAGTGTAATTAATATCTACTATATCTATAAGTAGGAACTACTAGAGGGTTATAAAGTAGGACGTATAAGTATAGAACTATTATAACTAGATATATAGAATAATAACTACTATAGTTAGCCTATATTAGATAATTTAAATATATATAAGCTAGCTATTAAGCTAAAATCTAGTCTACGCCCTAGCTAGGGTTTTATTAAGCTACTAAGTCTTCTAAGATCTAAGAATAGAGTCGCTTAGCTTTATATTATTCTTTAGCTTCTTATTCTTCTAATATCTAGCAGGTATCTTAGATAATATAGTAAGTAGATTTTAAGCTATTTAATATTATTACTAATATACTTAATACCTATTAATAAAGGTTAGTATCCTTTAGTCCTCGCACGAATTAGTAAATAACGCTAACTAGAATAATCTCCTTAGGTCTTATAAGGGTTACTTAGTTACTTATATCCTTATAACTAGCTTAGTATAGAAGGGATAGGGCTTAGTTATAATAGGCTAGTAAAGCCTTATTATCTTTTTATTTTATTATATTAATATTATTACTATTAGTCTCTAGGTCTACTACCTAGAATAGGAATTATTCTTTTAATAAGCTCTTAATAATAGCTAAATTAGAACGATTAGTAGCGTTATTAGAGGCTTTCTTAATAATATCAACTAGATATAGGATATTATTAAGGTATATTATTACTACTCCTTTATATTATATATTAATTATTCTAAGGACTTAAGAGATAAGAAGCCTTCTAGGTTTATATCTAACCTTCTTAAAATCCTACTTTAATTATATTAGCTATCTTAATATAGCTATAGATCTATTAAATATATTATAAGTTAATATAAGAAGAGTAATATTAGCTATCTTATTAGAATACTTATTATTAAGGGGAGTTATAAATAATATATTAGTTAGGTTCTCTATTATTAGTTAATCTACTCTAGCTAAGCTATTCTTAAGATAGTAATCCTCTAGCTATACTATTAGCTTATTTATATTAGTATTAGGGTTAAATAGCTATCTAGAACTCTAATAGGGGCGTATAAGTAAAGTTAAATACCCCCTATAGGTATCTAGAAATTCGTAGGATAAGAATAGTTATTTATTTATAAGTATATTAGACTATTCTCTAGTTATTATAGATAAGCTAGTTATAGTTAAAATACTAATTTATAGCGTAGTTAGTTTATATTAGTTATTTATAATATCGATTTCCTTAATATTAATTAGGTAGCTAATAGTATTAAACCTCTCTAGAGTTACTAGTTTTAATATAAAACGTCTTATAATAATAATCCAAGCTTAGTATTAGTTCCTATTAATACCTATAGGCTTATATAATTAGTTATTAATAATAGGGGGTAAGTAAATAAGGTTATATAGGGATAGGATATTATTAAAGATCTATATAAATAACGCTATAATAACGCTTATAATAGCCTACTACTAAGTTATAATAGCCTAAGAATATTATAATAAGGGTCCTTAGCCTCCTAAATACCTATATAATATAGAACTTAATAGATTTTTAATTAAACCTCGGAGTAGGAGCTAGAAAGTACCTCTTAGTTAGGGTAGATATAGTAATATATAAGCGGGGTTAATTCTCCTAACTTCTACTCTAATACTAAGCTAGGCTAAATATACCTAATATAGACCTTCTATAGTTATCTCCTAAAATAGAATCTCCGACCCGTTGGTTCCTGCTATACACACACGACCATATTAAGTCTCTCGTGGTAATAGCTGCCGTTTTGATATCTCAGCCCCGCTCGGCAGTTAGATGTCCACAAATCGTCTCTATCTGTGGTCTGTTCATAATTATGATTGGTGGAAGTAGTTCGGCTACATCTGTCATTGGCTGAAGAAAATCTCGTTATCTTCTTCGAGGTGTTACAATGGCAAGCTTATAGTGTCATCCGGTTCAAAACCTCCAAGTGCCTACCTTCTTGAGCGAGTTTTGCACAGTAACAAAGAAAGAGAGAGTGAATCGATAAGATGATTAGCTACTGCCTGCATGGATTCGACTCGCAGATTGAGTCGGAATTCTGCTCCCTACGGTAATGGTCACCACTTCAGGCGCTCTGAAAGTCCAGTCAGCCTCTTTCTAATAAAATAGTTCTCATTGGATCTCAAATTTTCTTTTTCTCTCTCTCCACCGCCGAACATCAAATTAATTATCGAAGCCCCTGTATTTTTACTTGAGCCAGTAGTACGATATACCGATCGACCTGGCTCCGTCGTCCTAATGCGCTCTTCTGTTCAGAGCTAAGTCCGTGGTGCGGCTTGCCAAAACGTTGAGGGCTCAGCTTGAGCCATCCATGAAGGATTTAGTGAGAGTAGCGCCGCTATGACATGAAATTAGTTTAGGAATCAGGTAATGATAAGTGTCAAATGAAAATACCGGGTTGTCTTTACAAGAATGTGTGCCAGTGCAACCGACGGGAAATGAACCATCGATTTTGGATGAAAGTACAATCAAAAGATTGTCGAAGTCTACTAACAACAACCACTGGGCATAACCATCATAATGCCTTCAAGCTACCATAAAAACTTATCTAGGACTGTCGAATAGTTCCACATTGCTTCTGTAGCCAAATCTGAAGCCTGAACGTAGATGCCTCAGCTAAACTGGATCAAGACCTCTGTCATGAGGTAGTTACGGTAGCAGTCTGTTCTTACCTGCATGTTTAGAGGCTTATCTTTGATAACTGATAAACCTCTTACTAGCTTATCGGACAGACATCAGCCGGCTCCGTTATCTCAGGTCCTTATCGATAAGAGCTGAATCTTATCAGCTCCCATCAACAATCGAGCCCATCGACAAATAGGTGACGTCAAGCCCAAGCAGCACGAACCGCATGCCGTATGACGGCATCAGCAACACAATCTGACATCAAAAAACCGCAAGCAGTGGAGGGGGAGGAAAAAGCTGCCATGCACAGATCAACCGAAAGCCTCGCTTACCTCTCAGGCCGCCGCCCCCTTTCCCCCCGCCCGCCCGTTTGTGAGAGAATCGTAGCTCCTGCCCCGCCATTGACGCAAGAGCTGAGGTACCTACAGATCAGGCCCCTCCGCGACTTCTTCCTGCTTTACCTGAGCTCCCCAAAGGGTATAACTGACGCGAACCCCCGTTCCAGAACATCTTTCCTCCTCCGTCTACCAAGCTTCTACACGAGTTTAACGCTTGCCAACCCCCAGCCTCAAATCTCTAAACCACTCTAAGCCCTCTCCCACATAAACAACACATCCAAAATGCCTGAGGGTCGTCAATCTCCTCCCCCCGAGCGCCAGACTGGTGCCCAGCTTCAGGACCCTCCTGCCTCTGGCAAGGGAACCGACGACGCTAGCAACAAGGAGCAGGTCAACAAGGAGCAGCTTGAGGTATGTTCAATCTGCCGTCATCAGTCTACGATTATCAGTCCCTAATTCGGGCACAGAACCTTTCATCAAACCCCAAGGGCCCTCTTGACGACGCCGTGAAGGAGAAGTTTGCCAAGTCTCAGTAAAGCATTGCAGGAATTACATCCCATCATATGACGGCGTTGGGAGAGGAATCATCATGAAGGCGTGAGAAAGTATTGAGACGACATCATGATTGTGATAATGTAGCATTGGAAATACCAATATTCATCCGAATTCATTGACAAGTTAAAATAAGTGGCCTTCAATTATGACAACGTGACATGCAATTTTTTGATGCCATTGCGGTATGCTTGTATGTATGCCGACTAATGTGCATTTACGTTCTGAGGTGGTCAATCCCAATACAGCCTTGTGAAATCACGTCCACACGACGCCCGTGACGTCTATTGTGCCAACTTAAATGCCTCACTTTGAAATCCGTTCACACCCGGGACGCCTTCACATCACATTCTTCAAACGTTGTGACAAAGTATTTGTAGCATAGAGTCGCATTAAAGTAGGAGCTACCTAGAGTGCTGGAGGGAACCACGCGCACAGCATCATCGCATAGCAGTCATAAAATGTTCGTGCCTAATGAAACCAGCCAACGCCAACCCGTCCTTTTGCATGCCGTGTCCCATTCTCTTACGCGGTCTTCTCACCAGTGGCCTCGGAAGGCTTGGAGAGGGGGACAGCCGTCGTGGGGTCGGGCTGAGTAGGCGCCTGGGTGCCAATGGTTTCGCCAGTAGCAGGGGGAACGGTCTTCTCCTTCTCCTTACCAAGGAATCTCTCCAGACCAGACGCCTTGTAGGCGCTGCCACCGTGCTGCTCCTTCTTGAGATCCGCCAGACGACGCGCCTCGGCGTGAATGTCCTGAGCCTGTCTTGAGCCGTCCTGGTAGAAGGCAACAATGCGCTTGCCGGTGGGCGTGTTGGTGGCCTTCTCGAAGTACGAGCTCAAGCCACCAAACAGACCTTGTGCCCTGGCGGTGATGCCATAAGACTGGTCCGTGGCCTTGGCACGGTCGGTGGCATGGTACTTCTGGTCGAGGTTCTGAAGGGTGCTGAAGAAGCGGCTGGATACTCCGTGCTGGGAGTCCAGCTCGATGGCGCGCTGGAGAGCGGCGTCACCGACGACGTAGCCCTGGGCCAGGTACTCGGCCAGGATGCGGGAGCGAGGCTTCTGCTCCTGCGTAATCTCATCGTCGTCACGGTCGGCGTTCTCTTTGTAGTGGGAGCCGTCATCGTTGGCGTCGCCAGTGGCGCTTTCGACGGTAATGTGGGAGGGGCCGAGCTGGGTGTTGTTCAGCAGAAGGGCCGTCTTGGCGGCAGTCTCCTTCTCGAAAATGACGGCGGCATCCTTGAACTCGCCCTCTTCGGTGACCTTGATGTCTGTAATCTTGCCGCTGCGAGTTGTTAGCGCTGCCATCCGATGTAGGACTTCGCGCCGTCGACGGGAAGAATCAGGCCATTGCAGTGTAGCTGCCAACCCAAGGGCCTACCTAAGGCGGGCCGTCGAGGGGAATAGTACTCACCAGAAGCTGAAGAAGTCCTTGATCTCCTTGTCCTGGGTCTCCTTCGCGATCTTCTTGACGTAGACGGTGTTTTTCGACATTGTGGCGGTAGGTTTTCGGAGTGACGTAGATGTGGTTGACAGAGGAAAGTGAGGTTTGTAGGAGGGAGCTTTGTGCTTTGTAAGGGGTAACTGGAGACGGAGCGGGTATCAAGCAAGGGATGTAAATGGGTGCTGTCTCACAGTGGATGATGTGTAGAGAAGAGTGACAACTGAGAAAGCGTTGGCCGAGTCGTGTCGCCTATGAATGAGGTTATAAGTGTCGGGATTTTCGAGAATGGTAATGTTGAAAGCTAGAGGACCTTAGATCAGATGAAGGGGGGTCACAAGGACGCGCTTTACCTTTTAGCCAAGGCAAGAATGGGCGAAGAACTTGAAGGAAGGGGCGGCCTCTGAGCAGCGGTGACGATGCTTGACGCCGCAGCACCTTGTTCAGGGAGGAGGGGCAACACCAGGGGGGTGCCAGCTTCCGCCAATTTGCAGTGAGGGCGAGCAGGTGCAGGCAGGTGCCCCCCCGCTCAGGGTCCAATGCTGAGGTCCAGGCTCTGCTCTTGCTCCTAGGGGCGACAGCGAAACGTCATCGCCTGCTAGTCTAAGCTGCATAGAGGAGCTAGTGGTAGGGGGTGGGGGTGGCTGTGGGAGAGGACAGGGGCCACAGATAGCTCCACTAACAGAGTCTCCGTTGAGCTATGTACCTTCTCACCAGATCGGAGAGAGGGAGTACCTTCACATGTGATCTCACCACATATCCAAGCTAGTGGAATGTGCCGGAACATCAGACCAACCACCAGATGACACTGGACGCTGTGGATGGCAGCCATACGGATATGACAATTTCTTTACCCGGATTGCCGTGATTGCAGCGCGACACCAGGACGACGTGGCTTGTGGCTCTGCATGGCAGAACTCTGGTTTCATTCGGTACGCAGACCGGCCAACTCTAGCTCGTCCCATCTCCCGCATCCTCACCTGTCACAACCTGAACCATCTACCACCGTTATTTCGACGCCTCGACATCCTCTAGTATCACCTCCGTCCGACGCCTCCTGGCTGCCGTTGACGCCGTACACGCGAAACCGAGAATCGATCACCGCCATCGCGTTGTCCTCCGGCCCGATCGCGCAAGTGCCTGACGGATGATGTCCAAATGTGTGAGCCCGGATCCATTCTTGGTCCGACGTTCCGTCTCCGTCCAGGCACCGACCGTCGCTGCCGATCTTTGGGCACGGTGGCTCGGCCGTGTCTGCTGGCCTCCACGGCTCCTCAACGTCTCTTATTATCCGACGGCTCCACGCTGCGACCTCTGACAACGCTCCGAGGGTCCGTCTTGGCGCCCTCTTCGTACAGCTGAAGTTGATGTCCGGTTGCTCCGTCGAATCGGCCGAGCTGAGCTTCAAGTAGCCGGCAGTGTTCTGCGGATGCATCTTCACGGTGGAGAACCCATGGTGTTGGGACGCGGAAAGAGCTCGGCCTGCTGCACAGACGGCCAGAAGCCTCGGGACGCCCCAGGCACACTGAACATGAAGATGTCTCTCTCTCCGTCCAGAGAAATGTTCGCTTGCATCATCAGAGCGTTGGTGTTGTACCCAGGCCGTATATACGGGCCCAAGCCTTTCTTCCAAAACTCATAGCCAGGGTCGCCCGGCTCTCCCATCCTGCATTGGGGCTCATCGGGATGCGAAACAGCCGTGAAGTTGAGTTGGGCGTACCCTACCAGAGGACAACCTTGATTATGCTGCAGGTTTCGCCCCACGCTTGGTAGATCCACGACCACCTCAATACTTAAAGCCTCGAGATTTCGTCTGTCACCCACGCCACTCAGCAGCAATAGCTGCAGTGAGTTGAAAGCTCCGCCCGAGACAATCACTTCACGAGACGCAAAAACTTGCATAGGCTCACGTGGCGCTGAAGCATTGCGTCTCGGGTCCGCACCGTAGGTCGAGGGTCCTTTCAGAAACTCAATGCCAATGGCCTCCGGCTTGTCGTCTAAGTTTTTATCGAACAAGACTTTCGTGGCCAGAGACGTCTTAGACAACGTGAGCGGATACTTGATCGGCCCATCAACATTCTTTGCTGCGAGTATTTCGAAGATGTAATCTCGCGGGCTGGAGCGTTCCCACTTGGCAGTTGCGTGGAACGGTAGTCTCTAGAGTCCTGCCGTCGTATCTCGTTCCTCACTAAGGAAGTTTGGATCGCTGCCAAGCATCTGGACCACGTTCTCCGGATCTAGAACCAGCGCCCTGGCCTGCGATTTGTACACGTCTATGAGATCCAGGATTTCAAGAAATTGGGTTCCGTTTCCCAGGTTAGTCTCCAGTGTGCCATCAAAGCCGTGGCCGGGAGTACCTCCAGGAAGATAATTGTTTTTCTCAACCTTCTCAAACATGTACCGTATGTTTCCCTGGCCTTTTTCAATCAGCTTCTCTTCTGACGCTCTGCGAACTTCTAAATCCACCTCCAGAGTCGTCTCCGGCCGGTAATATCCGCCAGGAAATCCCTATCGCTATCACTCGGCAGCAGCGTCGCCATCGTATTGACAATTGCCGAGCCTCCAATCGTTGCGTCGCGCGGGTAATACACGCCCATCAACTCTGCCTCCGGAGGTGCCCGCGGACCATTGCCGACCCGGTACCTAGGTTCCGTTGGGCAATCTCCAGGTGAGTTGATTGTTACGGGGCTCAGCCCGCTGTCCGAGTGGTGAGTCACCCAGAAACTCCAGTTGTTAGAGTCGGTCAGGGCGTAGTCCCCGTTGGCAAGCGTTGTGCGCAGATCGTGACTTTCATCGTCTCCGGCCTCGAGCAGCAAGGTTGAGCAGCCAGCTCGCGCAATATTGCGTGCTGGCGGGCCGCCGCCAGGACCGCTACCGTTGACTATGTAATCAAACGTCTCATTGTGTTGTGCCTGGGCTGTCGCAGAGGCGACGAAAGCGAGTGCTGCAGCCACCGATACGGTCCGTCCGAAGACCATTGTAAGATACTGGTTCGCGAAATGGCGGTTCCAATGTTTTCACGAACTTATGAGCCGATCATCGCTTGCCCTTTATTTATATACAAGCTTTGGCTCGCCATGATATATGGTAGAGGGGGCAGCGATGCCTAGTTGCCGGCTCGGACTGCAGCTGCAGACGACAATGCAGCTTATTCTATCTATTTAGGGTTGGAAGTTCATGTCCGGTTGACTTCGCCTGCAGCGCTTACCGGTCCGCTTACCGGTCCGCTTACCGGTTCGCTTACCGGTTCGCTTAGCGAGTGTAACTTTCGCGAGAGCAGAAGCATCAGTTGGGGAAGAACACTGTTGATCCAATGAGGTTCCGAGAATGCAACCTCACACGGGTTATTGCCGTCACACCCGCAGTTTTAGTCTGATATGTATCCGCTCATTTCAATCCCATGGTAACGAGAGAGCGAGGATGTACTCATGAGGACAATGGATGCTGCATCTGTGAATGTCTGCCAGTCTATTCGGGGGCAAGCTCGTTGAACGAAGAGGAGCTTGCCATCGCACCTCCCATCAGGTGCTCTCACAACCACCACAACCATAGCCAGAGTCAGGTCTGGTTTGTTCACGAACCGAACAGGAACCTCGCCCACCGGGTCATCGTATGGAGTGATCCCAGCCAGCAATCTCCATTCGCCGTTCTCGACTACTACCGTCCAGAATCAACGCCGTCAACAAAGACCTCCACCGACACTTTCCCAGAATCTGTCCGGTCCACGGTGCCCGATATTTGTACAAGACTCTTGCTTTACCTGAGTTATTCTGCCGTCAACCTAGGCGGCTACGTACCCGCTATCTTCCTTGCACATTGCCGCTGAATGATATCGGTATCCAATTTAGGCGTCCGCGGTGGCGAGGCACGCTTCTCATGCTCCCTTTCGAACGCGAACCCGAAACTAAGCCGTGCATTGTCGTCGTATGCTTTCGATGCAAAAGTCAAGCCCATCGGCATATTGCTGTCGCTTAGCTTAGCGTGTCCATACCAACGCTGACGGTCAGCACCCCGAATCTTCGAATTGCGTAGTTCCCACTTGAGAAGAAAACCCCGTTCCGCCATGCATGAACGGCCGGGGTGTCGTCGGTCTCCGCATCCGCGCGGCTAACGTCGCCTGCAGAGAGCCAGACGAGGCCGTCAAGACGCTGCTCATTCATCCACACCTCGAGGGCCCGTTCTCGTCGAGGGCTTTCAAGTGCTGCTTTCAAGTGCTGTTCAAGGACCGGAAGATCGTAGATGGACTTCTGGATCTCACGCCCTGGACTAAGCGGATGTTTGAGACGCTTCGGTTGTTGAATTCGTTGCCGTACCAATCCGGGAGTGTGTTGGGAAGTTGAGGGAAGACTAGGAGGGGATCCACGTTCGCAAGTCTGGTCAAGCTGTTAGTGTCGTTGACATAGTGGAGGAAGTCGTCCCAACCGTACGCCCACAGCTCGCCTGGACCGGCCAGATCGGTGTCGTCTACGGCGTCAGGTAGTGGGTATTTCGTATCCCAAGCAACAGTTTCAGCTGCCATTTCATAATTGGTGACCAGAGAGAAATCGACTTCCTCGACGGTTACCCCGAGCAACTCTAGAGTCGCGCGGGCCTTTTCCCAAAGCTCACGGACGGCAAAGCTGAGCCAGATAGGCTGCGCTCTATCGCCGTGTCCGCCATGTACATCTTCGGCACACCGATACGCTTCCCACGCAACGCATTCAAGTTAGCTAGCGAATGATAAGAACCCTCAGGCCGGATGGAATGGACAGATGGCAGAGCCTCGGAAGGCTGACCGTGCCAAAAGTCAGCCGTCTTGTTCTCGTCCTCAGTGACGATGGTGTCGAGAATGCTGAACACGTCCTCGACGCTGCGGGAATACGGCACTACCACATTAGCCACGGGGAGGAGCGGCCAGTTCCCACGAATCGAAATCACCCCGCGCGACGGCGTGTGCGCCACAAGACCGTTATTCGAAGCAGGCGATCTGCCAGACGATGCCGTCTCCTCGCCCATTGCGAAGGCTGCCATGCGAGCTGCCGTCGCCACCCCCGCTTCGTTGGACGAGCCCGACGCGTATGCTGCTGCGAGGTAATCTTTCTTGTACGGGCTCTCGGCCCTACCGTATAAGCCGCGTCGCATGCTGCCGTTGGCCGTTGGCGGCATGTTCGTCAGACCGATCACCACGCCGCCTCCGTGACGGATCCTGCCCGCGGCGAAGACGTCGGAGGAGGCGGTGAAATTTGTGAACGCCGGGACCCGGCGGTGACAGTCATCCCGGACATCATGTAGCTGTCTTTGAGAGTGCAGGTGATGCCCTCGAGATTGGATCAGATGGAACCGTGCGACGAGGCACGGCATGTGTCTGAAGCTTGGGCATGCTCAAAGATGTCGGGGATGATGACGGGTATGGCGTTTAGGCGGGGTCCTCGGCGGTCGTACTGGGCTATTTAGTGGAAGCGTTCGGCGACAAGCTGAACTGCGTTCGTTTGGCCTGGGGAAAGTCCAGCTTGGAGGTCTCCGACGCTAGCTTCGAATATACTCAGCTCCTGGGTCGCCCGTCTGTCAGTCTAAAATCCAAACATGCCGTTACAGCTGTGGACGCCGCTGAAAACGATGTTAGAAGGCATGTTGCAAGACCAGGTGTTAACTTCGTCTTGAAAGCTGTGGAATTGCTTGGTATTGTTCACCAAGCTGGATCCGAATCCCAAGTAGCTATCTAGTATAAACATGGAATACTTCCTTCCAATATCCTTATATAGTTACGTGATGTTCCTCTACTGCGTTAAAGATACTATTGTTACCCACGAGCCGTCATAGTTTGGAATAGTTTAGCGGGTGGTCTTGTGGGGATTTTGACTAGTTTGCAGATGGAAAAGTCTTTGCCAGAAAGATTCCCATTTTGAGAACGATACGGATGAACAAGGGCGTACTTAATGCAATGTGTTTCTACCTCATTTCTACGTACAACACATATTTGTGACCCTGTTTACCAACCAGACGGCCTTGATTGAGTGTTTCTCTGTCCGAAAATCGGCTCCATGGAACCCCTTAGCTGCATGCTTGTTGGCTGCTGCGACTGTTGCTGTTGCTGCCCGTCTACCGATTGCGCGGCCATGTTCTGGCTGGGCATGACTTGAGCATTTCCAATCCCAGGCTGCATCGTGGCGCCCATGTTAGATGCTCCCATGTTAGATGTTCCGATACTGGACGTCCCCATGTTGGCATTTCCCATTGATGAGTTGCCCATGGCAGAGCCTCCAATACCGCCAGTCGAAATCCCGGGGCCACCTATCTCGGCGCTCCCCATTCCACCGAAGCCTGACTGCCAGTTGTTTCCAAAGCCACCCTGGTTTTGCATATTGTTACCAAACCCAGGCCCTCCCATTCCCATTCCAGGCTGTCCACCGATTCTCATGTTGTGGGTGTTTTGAGAGTTATCCCACCCCCCAAAGCCTGACTGCTGCTGTTGTTGCTGCCCGAATCCCGAACCACCCATCCAAACTGATGCCGATCGAAATAATCAAATCCGTGCTCCTTTCTGCAGTTCAGCGTATCGTCACCACTTCGGTGCTTCAAAGTCCACAGGTACGCGCTGAACTCGTTGGAGACAAGAGCGACGATCTCGAAATGCTCTCGCTTGACATATATCGGGCCGGGCACTTTGTTCTCCTGTCAGTGCCATTCAGCCAGTGCCACAGCCGTATGGAACGCGTTACGGATCTGTCGACCGTTCCAGACCGGGTTGAAGTCTGGCCGAAGCTGTTGCAGGTTCCAGAGTTCTTTGGCGAGTATCTCGATCTCCAGCTGATCGAACCTGACGTGCTGAGATTCATCGTCAGGGTCGGATAGTACAGAGCCATTGACATGCGGTATTTGAAGGCTTTGTTGCAGGAGCCGACCTTGTTGGTGGTGAGGAACAGAATGACTTCGTAGTATTCCATGATGCGGAGGAATACTTCAGCAATCAGCTAGCGTTCTTTTCCCAGGACCTTGGCTTCAACTCACCGGACACGAGCGCGTTACGCTCAATGTTGTCTTGGCTCCTCTCGGCTAGAAAACGTCTGCTTCGTCGAGAAGGAGGACACACTCCCAAGCTTGAGCTAATTGGACAGAGGCTTGGAGGTTTTCCTCAACTTCTGCTGGGGTCATTCCAAGGTCCCCTGTGATGCGTTAGACATCTACTGTGCTTTGAAAACATTTTGTAGGGCAACAACAAGAACTGACCGCAGGTAATTGGCAGAAGTGGCTTGTTGTAATATTGAGCAACGGTTTCTGAGGTTGTCAGCACTGTCCAATGAATACAGTGGGTAACATTGCTAGGATGTCACGAGGAACTGATATAGACAATTACCTGCAGTTGAAGTCTTTCCCGTTTTTGGATGATGTCGAACTATCGTCTCTCGAATTTCTTCTTTCCAAAGTTGGTGGCTATCAGGGACTCAATGATAGATCGGTGTCTTGGGTCGATTTGAAGGTCATGCCATGCTGATGGGTTGGCCTTCATCCTCTTCAAGGAATGGTCGTCGACGTCAACTCCAAGCGGTAAGCAAGCTGAAGTGTTTCGAACATACTCTCCGCTCTGAGTCCGCTCTGAGAGAGAAACGCAGCCAAAGCTTTCCTGGGCCAAGCACCTGGGTATGTATAGCCTGCCCAGTCGGGTCCGACGATGAGCAAAATAATTCTCTGCGGAGGCTTTCTGGTAGTACGACAGAATACCAGGTCCAATGTCCCGCAATAATGGGCTGAAGGTCCAGCCAACAGGGACAGATCCCATTGCCGTGTGGTTCCAGTGTGTGATCATACTGCGTTGGTTGTGCTGTATGTTATGGCCCTCCACATAGACGAGGCAAAGGTATATTTTGACTTTCTTTCTCGGCGGAGGGCTCCATGGCGGCCCTCCCACTGAAGCTTGTCTGCCCGCTGAACACTGTTGGATTGAAGTAGAAGTCCGTGGCAGCAACGCAAAGGCCATTTTTGGCTAACTGCGTAGTACTGGACATTTCATCGCCGTTGGGGAACCAGCCTAAGTATACTGCGTTGGGTTGAAATCGACCCAATACCTTGTGGAGCAGTGCCGCCTCTCGTGGCCTGTTGCTGTCTAGCCAAATGCACGGGGCTGCTGTGCTAATAATGTAGTCACGGAATATCGAGTTCACCTTCTAATAGCCCAGCCTTGATGTTGTTGCTGAAACTTGAAATTGGTTCCACATGGATAACCTGATTGTCAGCCGAGTGGCCGAGGCCGGATGTTCGAACTTGGAGATCATCGCTGATGTTCCATCTGCGAATCGCCGAACCCCAGGGTAGTCGGCTAAGTGCGAGCCACCGTCGTCCAACAGGAAAGAGTCTTCGGCTTCAGATCCAGGCTGAGAATCAGCTAATGTTTGTTTCCTGTCGGTGGTAACCCGCACACCATAGACAAAAAGGCCGTAGCCATCCCCAGAGAAGGCATCGGTGATATTGATGTAAGCGGTGTTACTTGGGTTGATGAAGCGAGTAAGTCAATTTGGTAGGTGCTTATTGGGAGCATTTGTGACCGAAGGACTGGCCTTGAGCAGCGTACCCCAAGTCCGACTGGCAAAGTAAATCGTCGAAAATGGTCTGATTGCTGTAACAAGACGGTTGGTGACATTGGGCCACACGCTCCGGGCTGCATGCTCGTACAGCTCGAACTTGTCTTTGAACCGACCCCGGATGTTCTCAACTACAGGGAGATTGAAGCATCGCGCCAGCTCCTCGGTTGCGAGAACAGCGTTGGAGATCCCAGCTAATGCCGACGCGTTTGATAGTATCCGGGAGCTTAGCCTCGTATATGATGGCATCGCGAATTTCAGACTTGTCGACCAGCTGAAGAGCAGTGCTCGTCACATCCACGCTTTGACGACCTTGGCCTTCGAGCTGCCGTCCAGGCTAGTAACAGTTGGTGCAAATACGCAAAGGCCAGTCAATGTGCCAAAATTGTGACAATACGGAGCACGTAATAGTTGACTGAAGGCTTGTGTTGTGCCATTTTCAGCTTTGGCAGAAAAAAACAAGACATGCATTACAAGTGCCTTACGAAGTGAGGGGAAAACATACTTTTGTAGTACTTTACGAAGAGGGTCAGATAAATGAGGCGGAAAGGGCGGGGAATAGAGATTGAAGAAGGCTTGCATCGAAGTTCGTAGCTTAGTTCTGTTTACGGGAACAGAATGACTAGCGCGTTCGTCTCGTAACACCGCGAAACATTGTCACCATATGAGATGATTTAGACGCGATAAACAACGATATCAGACAAGATGAAAAAGTTCGGATCACTCTACCCACCATCGCTTCTTCAAAATTGAACCTCCTGTACATGCTTTATCCGTGAACCTAACTAAACTCTGTTGTGGTTTGTTGTATGGAGACGTTACACCGCAAGATACTTTTCCCGATGCTGTTGTGGTCTGCTTCACTGTAGCACGGAGTCATGTCGACGACGATTATATCTTCTTCAAGCGTCCGCGTGTCGGGTCAGGGTTCGGGGTGTGTGAAATATCTGAAAGCAGTGTGGCATGGCCGTGTTGAACAGTGCATCACGGCCTCGATTCAAAGATCTCCAAGGATCTGTGAATCGTTCGAGTGTATAGATAGTGAGGCTCGATAGAGTGAGCTTGATTCGTTGCCGGTGCTCAACATAAGCCGCGGCCTTGTGCTGATAATGACGTTTCTGATTACAGTTTTCCAAGTCCATCAGATGAACGGGACATCGATCTAACCTGTGTGCATCAACTCAACCCACCTGTCCGAGTCATTCCAATCGGGGCCCTTTGTTTCGAAAATAGATCCGTCACTTGTATTTGCCTGTCTCTACAAACAAGCTCCGTGGCAACTGTTGAGAACAACTGATCATGAGTCCGAACACATGTGGGCCACGCAGCAAAAATGGTGGGATCTGCGACGGAAATCAGCAATCGCCAAGAGTAAGTAAGCATTGGACAACGATGATCTTGATGAGCGAAGATCGCGTACCCACACGTGCTGCAGATCTTAAGTTATCGTAATAGAGCGTAGAGTAGATGAGAATGCAAATCCCAGACTCAAACTGCATTGGAATGACACCAAGTTTTCGCACTGCGCACTGACCCAGAATTCGACATGGGTGGCATGACTTTGAGTCCCGGAAACTTGCTGTCATGACACAAGCGCATGGACGACGCGAAACTTTTTAATCTGATTCAAATGGGCACTCAAAGCCAATTCAAAGTCGCACAAGAGAGGAGCGCAGGATTCCAAGAAGTTGTCTGTATTCATGTACATGTACACACTATTCATACATGTTCTGGTGCCTTTTGCCACCCCGCAAAGTTCAGCCACAAGGGGGTAATAATCATTTTTTTCGAGAAGTTAAAGGTATTTACTGAAAAGAAGATTGCCGGAATCCCCACTACCACCCAAGGTCAACCTTGAGGCCTGAATTGAGAAGGGAGCGTCGAACGTGACGGCCGTGTAGTGGCCAGCTTTTCCAGTCACAGCGTGACTTAGATCTTGCCGTAGCCGGCAGCGGAGTTGCTGACGGAGGAGGCGGCGACGGCGTCGGGGACGTCGGCGGAGCCAAACTTGTTGAGGACGGAGGAGTCGGTGCCGGGGAAGCTGCCGGAGCTGGAAAAGCTGTTGGCAACGCAGTCACGGCCAAGCTTGGACTTGCACTCGAAGGCATTGGAAGAGGTGATGGCGAGGGAAGAGCCAGCACCGCCGGATTCGATGACGGTGGCGACGTTGGAGAAGACGTTTCCCTCGGCAAGGACGTAGCCACCCTCGTCAACCTCGAAGGCATGGCCGGTGGAGTCGGACCAGTAGTTGTTGACGGCGTGGACGAAAGAGTTTCCGTTTACCTTGGGCATGCGTCCGCTGAAGTGGTGGAAGTAGTTGCCCTTGAGAGTGATGGTGTCGCTGCTGCCGGCGAAGTAGGCGGTCCAGTAGTGGTAGCCGTCGCAGGTGGCGGAGTAGTCGGACTCGCCGTCGAACTCGTTGTTGGTGACGGAGACGCGGCCGGAGGCGGAGGTACCGAGGACAAGGTGCTGACGGCCGATCTTGGAGGTCTGGGACGGTGTTAGACATGCCGAGGTTTCACAAACTGCAGAATGCGGCGGAAGACTTACGGTGACGTGGTCGATCCAGACAAGGTCGGTGGTGTCGAGTGTGATGGCATCACCACCCCAGACGTACTTGGGGTTGATGTTCTCGATCTTGATGTTCTGGATGATGACGTTCTTGGAGCCGGCGAGTCTCAGGCCCTTTCCGACAATGACGCCCTTGGAGCCGTCACCGATGATGGACTTGTTGGAGCCGACCTTGATGGGGTTGAGGCCGGCCTTGTTGTAGGTGACGGAAACGGAGGGGGCGTCGGCCTGGTAGTTGTCGCACCACTTGTCCTTGTTGATGGCCAGCTGACAAGCAGAGCCAGTGCCCCAAGGCGCGCAGCCCGTCTCGGTGGCGGTGCCATCGGCGTCGGTAAAGTCGAACGTCTTGGTGAGGACGATGACGCGAGCCTTAGAGTCGCCGAGGTACGAGACCAGCTCGTCGTTGGTGGTGGGGGTGACGGCAGAAGCAGAGCCGCCGCCCGTCACATCGGCAGCAAAACCCTCAGGGGTGCCAGAGACGGCGACGGCAGCAGCCTGCTGGGCAAGGGCCGCAGCGGCCAAAAGAAAGGACTTAGCAAACATCTTGGAAATTGGAATAGGGCTGAACGAATAGAAAAAGAGCGACTGGATGGTGAGAGATCAAGAACAAGATCGACGAACGGCAAGACGATGCGAGACCATATACCGTTGACGGCTTGGCTCAAAACTGGGTCTTGGACTCTGTGATTCTGTCTTTCGGAAACCCGTCGACTGTCAATATTGCCCATATTGCTGGCCGCGTGGAGCTGTCGCCCTGGACTCAAGGGCGCGTAAACAACCATGGATGGACTGGAGTATATGACAGGGTCCTGCACTCCACTCGCGAAGTCCAATGGAGCAGCCAACAGTTAGCGGATGAGGCAATGATGGGTGCCATTCTAGGCCTCGCCGTTGTTCGTCAAGGGAATGGTCAAGGCGGTTACTGGCACAAACCTAATCTACTTGCAGCCGATCGACGCAATAACGGAGTATTTGCTGTGTTGTATTCATTCTGCCAGGTCCACCCGTCCCTTTTACACGGGCCCATCCGCCAGTGATTTGAGCCTCTCATAAATAACACAGAATCCCGACCTGTCCCTTTTGAGGCTCCATCGTCACTTCCCAGCCATGCTTGACCCTTGAAGTTTCCGTCGGCGGAGACAGGCCCCCACCATCCGAATTAAAGTCAGTCCAGGGAACGTACGACAAACGAACAGCGCGGCCTTCGGATGTCCAGTCTGGCCCTCCTCCCCCTGTGAGTCACCTAAATCAGAACACAATGGGTCGCGGGAAAAAAGAAACTGATGTGCTAGCTGCGGCAGTTGCCATTACGTATCGCTCCATCGTAAACGTCCCGAAAGGTAAGTCGAGAATCGTAGGGGTTCCGCCTGAAACTACGCTCCATTCGGCTTTCCCCCGACTGCGCAGGGAGGAACCACGGTTGAACCACGGTGGAGCGTTGAAAGGCGGATTCAACACGCGAGTTCGGATTCGACTGTAACGGATACGAAAAGACTCTGTGGCATTTGCGGGGCCGAACCAATGCATCCAGGAACTGAATTTCCCCTTGAAAAAAGAAGCAGAGTTCAAAGGAGGTTTGTTCTATGTTGATGGTTAGACCCGGTCTATCTAATGTTGTATTTGCAGGCGAATACCACTCGGTTCATTTTCAACTCTGTGTTAATATTTGATTGGTTTTCCAAAAGCCAACCGACCCTTCCGCCTGTGCGTTTCTACTTGCTGCGATTTCGTCTGCCTTGCATTGGCGTCACTGTTCCATTATCAACGTGACAATGCCCAAGGGTTGGGCCTCCTACATCTGCCGACCCCCATCGGATGCGTTTTTGTCGCAAAGGTGCTGAATACGCGGCTGAGGGACTGTTTGGGTGATTAGGCTGGAGAAGAAAACGCTGCTCAATAAACCCATTGCCGAGGTTTTTTCGGCAAGTTTCCGTCACGCTACCTCGGGGATTTGGATTAGTTCCATCGCTGCGGTGTCTTGAGTAGTGTCTCATGGCATCTGGCATGCAGCCGAGCAGAAATTCTAATTGACGAAAGTACAGAATATTTCCGTGTTCATACTATTGGTACAAGACATCAAAGATTAATCGGGACATCGTGCAGTAAAGAGGGAACACAAAACACATGCTGCCCATGAATCTGCTTCCACGTGACACGTAACCCCCAAATACGTCAGGTCCTTGCAATACTACACTCTAGAGGTCACGGAGATTAAACTCTAGAGGCTAAAGCATGTTAGAAAGGATCATGCAGGTCTAAAGTCCGAGACACTGCAATAAGATTTGACTTTCCCGCAGCCGGGGCACCCATAGCGATCCAGCCTGGAGGAGGTCTGCTGACAGCGGGTGACGAATACTAATCGTCATCTACGGATAGGAAGACGCCACACCCAATAGCAAGCTAAAGAAGTTCTTTTTATAGGCATCCGATCACACAGTTAAGAGATGACTGGAGCGACGCAACTTTTTAATATCAACGTCAACTTAGATTAGTGGAATAAAAGGGGTTTAGGAATTAATCTCAGAAAATCGATCAAATATGCAATACGCAGCGAGTTGCTGATCGTGCGTGGATGCCACTCGGATGTTAACCGACCAGACTTGTTAGGAGCTTTGCTATAGTATTGTAGGTGTTAGTTTCACACGGAGTGTATATGCACGTACGTGTAGGCTTAAAAATTTACTGCTGCTCCGCGGGTTATGGTGTTGGCGCAAAATTACGAGCACCCGTCGCGGTTGCACACAAGCCTCTCAACTGGAGGCTAGAGCAGCGCAGAAGCGTCGTTACGTGGGAAGGGCATAATGCGCCTCAAATTCGGGACTGCGTAACGTCCCATCTCCTGAATCAATGACGCTAGGCTTCATTTTCGTTCCTCATGATCAATCCAATGCTTCCACGGAGCGGTGGCAAATCATGAGACTTTGCTTTTGGGTCGTAGGTAAGAACGGCTACAATGCAAGTTTTCGAATGGAGAAATTAGAAACTCCGTTGAAATCGCAATATTGCAAATGAGACTGTTGCCGGCTGTTGGTAGATAGAGTGAGCATGCAACTAATCACGTCCTAAGACTTGCATACAAGGTCGAATACTGACGTGGAGAGCCCCGAGAGACTGCCGCGGCATATGAAGCTGCTTGACTTCTTGATGACTTGTCTTTCAAAGGAGAGCATGGCATGAAGGTGCCGCTGAAGCACTACAACTGGATGCATATTTCTGAGGGGCAGATAACCACTTTGGGGATCTATCTGAAGGCTTTATTTGAGCCGGGAGGTCCATCGCCCACAGAAGAGTAGTCATGGGAAACTACGTTGAAGATGAGATTTCAACATCACTCTGCAATTGAGCTCTTAATGGAGTTAATACTACAGGTAAGCTTCGACAAGGGTCGGTAAGCGTCGGTGGATCTCGGTGAACACCGGTGAGCCTCGGTGAGCTGCGCTAGTGGACTGGTATGCATCAGGGAATGACGTCACCGAGATCGATGGCCTGTGCGTTAGTTTAGAAGCAAACACCTAAACTCGGCCGGACCACCCGGCGGTGGCGCCGGGATGCCGGAAGGAGCTGTCAGAGGCACTGTGGGCAGGGATCCGCCAAAAATGATTGGCGCTGAGATGAGCCACCCATCGGCTTCCGTCCGGTCTCCGAAGTGACATTCCTTCGAGATTTTTTCTTTAATTGCCTTCGCCCCTATCTCACTCATCCCACTTTCACACCTCACCCGCACCCGCGACGCCCTCAGCTCCCAACAAGCCGCCCTCGCCGCTAACGCGTCGTGTCTTTCGTTCACGATCGTTCACGATGGATGTGGCACTTGAGCTTCTTGATCCCCTCGTTTTCGACAAGGCGTACGCCTGGGCCTCGCCTCGCCCAGCTTCTCCCACCGACCTGGGCAATGGCTCATATCCCGACCCGGGCCTCCTTGCCGCCGCCGCCTCCGAGTCCCTGTGGCCGCGCGATAACATCTTTCGCCAGATCACATCGACTCTGATCGTCACCCAGCTGGGAGCGACCTCGCTTTACCTCTTCTTCAGCGCTCTGTCCTATTACCTCATATTCGACCGCCGTCTCGAGTACCATCCCCGTTTCTTGAAGAACCAAGTCCGCCAGGAGATCAAATCGTCGCTGTTTGCCGTTCCTTTCATCAACATCCTCACCCTGCCTTGGTTCCTGGCCGAGGTTCGCGGCAAGAGCTTGCTGTATGCCGACGTCAGCGAGTATGGCTACACCTGGTTGTTCGTTTCTGCCGTCCTGTACATGGCCTTCAACGACATCGGCATCTACTGGATTCATCGCCTGGAACATCACCCCCGCGTCTATAAACACATCCATAAGCCACACCACAAATGGATCGTTCCTACACCTTGGGCTGCGCTCGCCTTCCACCCGGTTGACGGATACGTCCAGTCCCTGCCGTACCACATCTTTCCGTTCATCTGCCCGATTCAACGCTACCTTTACCTAGTACTTTTCGTGGCCGTCCAGATCTGGACCATCCTCATCCACGATGGCGACATGATCACGGGTCATTGGGTTGAGAAGTTCATCAACAGCCCCGCTCACCACACCCTCCACCACATTTACTTCAACGTCAACTACGGCCAATACTTCACCTGGGCCGACAGCTATTTCGGCTCGCACAGGGCCCCAGACCCGAGCCTCGACCCGCTGCATGATGCGCTCAAGGTGATGCGCGCCAAAGGACTCGTCGACGAACAGGGCAACCCCATCGAGAAGCCGAAGGAGGAATAAATCGGTTCTTCTCTTCTCACGAGCATTTATCAAATATCCCAAGAACTAAAATATGCTGGTCGCAATAGTAGCCATGGCCGACACTTCGTGTATAATTACTAATTTAATAAATATACCCAACTCGAATTTTTCTGCATCTGGAGTTCTAGAACATTCTTAAAACAAGAAGATCTGTCGGTCTATCGCTTGTGTTTTTCGGCCAGCTTCTGCGCCATCATCCTTCCCAGATCGGCAATGCCGGCAGCACCCACACTCTCCACCACAGTAAAGGGAACCCCGACCTTCTGCCTGAACCAGTTTCTCAGCTCGATGCTCACGAGCGAGTCGACTCCAGCACTCGCCAGGGGCACCGTCAGGTCGGGCTGCTCATCGCTTCGCATCATAAAGTTGAACAGAGTGGTCCCAATCTCGTGCGCCAGGAAGCTGGCCGTGGCCTCAAATCTCCAACATCTCCGGGGTCTTTCCACAAGACGAAAGGAATTCCTTCAAATCGCCGTCTGCGGAGGGGCCAGTCGCGGTCTTGTCCCGGTTTTCAATGTTGCGGTAAACCAGCAGACGCGGGTTCTTCTTCCAGCCTGTGCGGTTCATGGGAGAGAGGAGGGGGAGTTTTGAGCGCAAACCGACAACGACGTGTGCGGGCATCCGACGAGCTTGGCAATACGAAGACCTGGTCTGGGGTTTGTTCATGAACCGATACGTCTTCCCCGGTGCTGACGCGTCCACGCCGCTTGCTTATTACATTGGATTCTGTGAAAGCGCTGGCTGGGAAGTCAAGAGGTGTGTTGAACCTGTGTGGATGACCCAGAAACGCGGCCATACTGATGAGGCTCAAGTGTCGATACCATTGGCGTTCACTACTCTGCTACGATTTGGCGTTGGTACAGGAACTGGTTAGCCAATGAAGCGGATGTCACGGCCAAATATGGCCTGAGATGGTTCAAGGTGCGTTAGTATGCTACCCGCTGCGACAACCGCAACTGATGAGAGATGCCCAGATCTGGAAATACTTCCTTGCATCAGCCACTATATCCTCTCGTCAAGGCTCTGCGACTTGCTATCAGATCACTTTAGTCAAGAACATCAACAGCGTTCATCGGATCGATGGTGTCAACACGCAATATGCGCTCCCAGCTGCTCTTGAGGCAAGCAAAAAGGCTGGCAGGGCGCTGTTCCCAAGCGAAAAGTGAAGGCAATCTGTATTGGGGACGTCAGCGAGGGACATTGTTCTGGCCTCCAGAGATGGTGTGTGCTGTATTGTGCCGGAAACCCTTACCTACACCTGTAGATATTTGGCATGACATCTGGTCAGTCATGTTTGCAGTGAGCTCAACCAATACAACCGCATATCCATCCCCAACCCAAAGATCCCAGCCCCATTGCCGGCAGTGCGGCAGCTAACCATACAGCTCATAAAACCGCAACCAGTTGCATCGTTCCCATGCGTGTATTGACTTAACCACCCGGGGCAAATTCCCGGACTTCATGCAGTTCGGTCTATTCTAATTGGAGCTCATACGAGATGATCGGTTGTCAGAACGGGCCTGGCCTCGAAGTGAGCGAAGAGCTATCGGAGCGTCGCCACCCAAGACAGGGAATGCGGCATGTGATAGTCAATGTCACAAAAGCAAGAGCAGTTTTCAGAAATGCAACCCTCTGGTCAGACATTGACCCCGCCATCAAATGGCACCGACTAACACCGACTAAGGCAGCTCCGCATCCTTGCTGCCAGTCTGACATGCATTTTGACAGCTCCACTGCTTACGCTACTGGCGAAGTCATGATGAAATCTCAATCGTGGAAGGGTGAGCTGAAGAAGCGAAAAAGCGACCAGGTTGAGCCAATGTTCGGTCTAGTTCTTTCTCAGTATCCACGTGAAAGCTCAGCTTGCATTCTGAACTCACCATCTGAGTATACGGCGCTGCCTCAGTCGTCAGAAATTTGCTAATCGCGGCACTTGGTCAAGTTTCGGTGGTTGCTGCCCCACCAAGAAACTTTGCCCACGATGTTTTCAGATGCGATCGGTCTGATCCCTCACCTCCCTTCATTGTGGTTGTGTTTGGCTATTGCAGGGCTATTGTTTGCGGGAGGTACACGGCGGTACATCCTCCATACTCGCAACGAAGGAAAGATCAAGGAGTTTGGAGGTCACGCACCCCAGTAGGGGGGAGCGCTCCCGTTTGGTATGTATTGGTGAAGTAGAAGTCTATGAAATTTATGTCATGTAAGCTACCTGCACTAACAGAACAGTACGGGCTTGTCTTTCCTCGTCGACTTTCGAAAAGCCGTGACCAACGATGAAACCCTCAGATTCTGGAACGACACCTTTATGCGGTTACGAAAAAGTGACGAAAGTCCTTACACTGCGGAGGCTACGGTCGCAGGCCAGCGGATCATAATGACGGCAGATCAAGAGAACGTCAAGGCGATCCTGGCAACACAGTTTGATGATTTTGGAAAAGGGAAAAAGTTCAGAGACGACTGGGTGGACATGCTTGGGCACAGTATGTTCTCCTTGCTCATGGCATCCTCACAATTCCATATCTGCTGACGATTGTGTCCCAATCAGGTATCTTCAACTCAGATGGCCAAGCTTGGCATGAAGCTCGAGCACGTCTAAGACCAGTTTTCCATAAAGAGCGTATCAGTGATTTGGAGTGTTTTGAACGCCACGTGCAGAACCTGTTACCGATACTCGACGCCAATGGTCAAACAGTGGAGGTGAAAGATGTATTTCTCAGGTTTACTTTGGACGTCTCGGCCGACTTCACGCTTGGCGTAGGCCTCGAAACTCTGAAGAGGCCCTTGAATAAGTTTGCAGAGAGCTTCGAGCGACTGCGCCACTGGAAGATACAGCGGGAACGATCCAAGCCTTTCAAGTTTCTCGTCCCCAGAAGCCGGTACCAGGCCGATTTGGATTACATCGAATCTTTCATGGACCCTATAATTATGGAAACTGTCAACGAAATCAAAGCAGAAGAAGCCGGAGATAAGACTCGAAAACAAGATCACGCCTTCAATCTCCTCCGCGCTTCTGCTGAAGTGTCCCTCGATCAGCGGTTTCTCCGGGATGAACTTATCACGGCGCTGTTTGCAGGCCGCGACAATACGGCCATGGCGTTCACATGGATGTTTTACGAATTGGCGCGACATCCAGATGTTGTCAGGGACTTACGTCATGCAATAGTCACAGAGATCGGTCTTGAAAGCCAACCTGATTACCAAACCCTGAAGGATGTGAAGATATTGTCCAACATTATCAACGAGACGCTTCGATTGTATCCTCCTGTTCCCCTCAACACCCGCGCCTGTCTGAAAGACACCACGTTGCCTCGTGGAGGAGGACCAGATGGTAATGATCCTATCGGAATACTGAAGGGGACGGGTATCATTTATTCCAATCACCTACTGCGTGAGTACACAACCTCCGGCTTCTTGCTTCGGCACAAGCGACAACAACTGACTTCAAAGAAACAGAAATCAACCCAGAAGGATACTCTCCTGTCCCGGAAAACTTCCCTGCTGCTGATGAGTGGTGTCCGCATAGGTGGGACAATTTGTTCCCGAAACCATGGGGGTTTGTTCCCTTCCATGGCGGGCCTAGGTTTTGCCTCGGCCAACAACTGGTGATGGTTGAAATGTGCTACACGCTGGTCCGTATCTTTCAGCGTTTCAGCCGACTAGAATTGCGGATGAATGAGGAAGGAACGGTTGAAAATGAAAAGAAACCCTGGCAAAGGAGAGCCTCGGAGCCCGAGCTCGTGGAGCGATATATGCAGAATCGACCTCGAATGGTGACCGAAATCACTCTGTTTCCCAGAGGAGAAGTAAGACTAGCCTTTCTCAAGTAGTCTAGATAGAAGTCATAACATAATTCCACACATGGATTCAATACGATGCATCCGCTGGACGCTACAAGTCACGGAGCTTGAAGCATGACGTGCGAAACAGGTCGCGAAGACCTGCTTATCTGGATCAGACTTCCAAGTTCCCAGCAGATCCTATGTAATCCAGGGCCTATTTCACATGGCGAGGAAAACTGTCTTGGGTATAGAATGATTCAGTGTTGTCAGTGGCGTCGTTCGGGTGAGCAGCCCCAATGAAACCTAGTTGCTCAAGCACGACCGATACACAAGTAGCAAAATTGGACAACATCGTCTGCTCTTCAAGCTTCAATCTCGACTATCTAGACTTGGATGACTATCGCTTGCTTTCTCATTGGTTCCTAGGCCCTTGCATTCATTTTCTTCCACTCAAATATAGGCTGCGCTGTTTTCCCCTAGGATATGGAAAAGCCATTAGCTCGATTCACTTTCGAACCCAAAAACAGTATGGGAAAAGAAAAATGAGCCTCACTTGCAGCATGAATGACGGGGGTGTCAATGTCAACATCTCGCCGTCAAACCTTATGACTCTTTCTTGCCTGTCACCAAGCCAGTTGGGAAAAGAGCATAGGTCGACGCTGATATAAACAAAAAGCTCGTTCTCCCGGGCTTCAACATCAAAGGTACCTGAATATGCCAAGAAATGACGGGCAGCATCAGCTAGTTCCTCGGTCGTGCCGCCGAGTAAGTTGCCACTTTCCCAGTTGGTAACCCCAGGCCTCACGAGCTGCGTGGAGACATATCCATCCGGAGAGAACATAATAACTCCTTTCGCGTCCTTTCCGATCGTGTAAAAAATGGTTGGCTCGTCATTTGGACTGTCGCGGAGCTCGGTTCGGCTGGAGATGAGGGACCATGAACCGATGAGCCTGTCGCGAGTCTCTTGAATTTGGGGAAAAATCACGTAAAGATCTAGGTGCCGAAACCTCTCTCAAGGCTTTATTTTCCTAAGGAATTGAAATCACGCCCCTAGATCTTGATGGGTAATTATGTAGGTACGGTTAGCTTTCCGAGAAAAGGCGATCTTCGATGGTGGCCGGCCCCTCACCCCCGCTGGCGGCAATGATTAGGCAGTCTCCAAAAAGACCTTGCTTTGGATCATTCGACAAGAGAATTGCGTGAAATATCGTGGAGGATCACATCAGGACCAATGGCGTCGTCATCGGAATATTACGACATTTGGTGGACTCGCCAACTTGTTTAGGGACCAATCGCCGTGCTACACCGACTAGCACCGACTTGAAGGATTTCTGCATCCGATACAGCCTCAGCCACGATGTTGTTCCAGTGATTACGTGAGATTGAACAACGCAATGTAAGTCAGAAAGCAGGATTGACGTAAGCGAAGGATTGCCAAGAATATGTTATATGAAGCGTTTGCCCTTTACGTCGAGCCAAGAACCATAGATGCAGCAAGCTCGTTGCAAAGGCAGCGCAGTGGATTGATGAACTGCAGTCTGTCCGCCGAAACATTGGCATTGCGGCATAGGCAGGTGTGTTGTTCACTCATGCTTAAGCTACCCAATTCAGGATTTATCCTCGGTAGAATACTTTTGTGATGAGAAATAAGGAAAGCATTGGTGATGAAGTGTCCCAATCTCTCTTTCCAAACTGCATCACCTTGAGGCGATCCTCCAGCCATGTTCGCCCACCATTTACTGGAAAGCCTCACTGAGTCTCCGGACCCGATATGGATTTCTCTCGCATTCATTATCGTCCTGGTTCTGTTGTATTCATTGCAATCAAAGACTGTGCCATCTTCAGGTCTGCACGAAACTATTTCAGTGTTCGGTGTTGAGCCAGGACAATGGTTTTTCCCCAAAATTCGCGCCCGCTGGCGGAACACTTTTAGACTCAAGGATAGTCTCTCGTCTAGGTACGCGTCTCAAAAAGATGAAACCTGGATTCTCCCTGTACTGGGATTGGGAGATCTCGTTTTTCTACCCACTCGAGACATACAGTGGCTCGCCGACCAGCCAGACTCGTCTGTTAACGCCCACGAACTTTTTGCAGACTTCTTGGAGACAGACCGTACTATTCCCGGGTCTAAGCTTGCGCACGACAATCTCCACGTGCACCTGATCTCGACCAAGCTCACGCGGGAGACGGGAAATCTGATATCTCTCATGTACGATGAGACTCAGCGCGGCGTTGATCAGCTCTGGGGTTTAGATACTCACGAATGGAGGGAGGTTGACGTAATGCCAACAGTGCAGCACATGCGATTGCTCAAGTTGTTGGTCGTGTGTTTTTTGGGGCACCATTGTGTCGAGACCGGCGGCTGCAGGATCTCAGTCTTGCATTTACACAAAACGTTCCGCTGTCGGCCATGCTACTGCGGCTTACGTGGGGACCGTTACGACCAATCTTCGCGCCTATTCTGACGATACCGAACAGGATTCATCTAAACAAATTCTATAGAATCCTGAAGAAGGAGTTGGCTCGTCGGCTGCCTCTGTACGAGCTGCGCCAAAAAGATCATGGAGCAGATATTGAAGAGCCCAACGACTTCCTTCAATGGTCCATTCACCAAGCCAAGACGCAGGACGACCCGCAACACGCTCAGCCTTTTGCGCTCGCGCGTCGTCTAATGGTTGTGAATTTCTCCAGCATTCATACCAGTTCTCAGGTTGTCACCAGCGCTCTTAACGATCTCACCAAGAACCAGAAGCATATTGACGAGCTTCGGCGGGAAATCGCCCAGGTGCTTGAACAACACGGTGGTCACTGAGCAAAAATGCCGTTGCCGACATGCCCAAATTGGACTCTGCTATGCGCGAGTCGCAACGGCTTAATAATGGCAACTTCATCACCGTCATCCGCAAAGTAGTCCACGCAGATGGCATCACCACTCCGACAGGGCTTCACTTACCATATGGAACGATTGTGGGCGTTCCTGGATATGCGATGCATCACGACAAGAACATCTACTCCGATCCGGAAGATTACAAACCCTTCAGGTTCAGCCAAATGTCAGAGGATACATACATCAGCAGAACAGACCGCGAAAACTTAGACAGGCCTTCTGGGACAAGGACAAGGAATAGCTGGGTTACAACCATCCCGGAGTTCACAGCTTTTGGCCACGGTCGGTATGCTTGTCCGGGACGCTTCTTTGCCTCAACAGAGCTGAAGATCCTGTTGGCATACTTGATTTGCAACTACCATCTTCAGCCTTTACCAGCACCGCCGCAGAACTTATGGCGAGTGGCATCTCAGGTCGCGGGGTTGAGGCCACGGTTTCGTGTCCGTCGGAGGAAGCACGCGTTGATACAGATTGACTAGTTGTCAGCAAGCTAAAGACTTTTTTATGTGTATCTCCCATACGTGCCAACTGACACTGATAATTGTACTTCTGTGAGATAACAACTTGAATTCATTGTGCACGAATGCGTTGTTTGACATCATACGGATTAATGTACTACCATTGGCTGGAGAACTACTGTACTTTGAGCCTGATGTCTGAAATTTATGTGAAGCACGTTTGAATGCCACGGCATAAATCTGCGAAAGCGCAAGAGTTGAAAGCCATTAAAGCTCAGTCGTAAGAGGAAATCAATATTCGTCAACGATCGATGAAGCCATTTTCAGCTGACGTGCCGGAAAGGTGGAAACCAGGGTTGGAAACTAGTCTAGTATTAGTATAGTATAGGGTGGACTAATACTAGGCTAGTATAGTATAGGGTATACTAATACTAGGCTAGTTTAGTATAGAGTATACTAATACTAAACTAGTCTA
>JAVHLU010000996.1:0-40686 GCA_036785755.1 Colletotrichum ledebouriae
GTTTCTAGATATATTTATATAGTATATAGGGGGGGGGGGGGGGGGCGAAAAGAAAAAGAGAATAAGAAGCTAATTAGGTTTTAATAAGAAATCGAGGCGAATAATATATAAATAGGTCTACGAAGCTAAGGTTAGGGCATATCTAAGTATAAAATTAATTTAATTCCTTTTATAAGCATCCTTCTCTTTCTCTTTAATAGTAGATAATATAATATTAGTAATAATCTTTTCTAGGAAAAAAAAAGGGGGGGCGGGGAGTATAAAGGGTTTATTAATATCCCCCCTAGGGGCTAATAACTACGATTTTAATACCCTCTTTCCCCTTCTCTTCTTCTCTCTTATCTTTAGGTTATTAATCTTATATTTATTTAGTAAGGGGGGGGGGTCTTTAGTATTATTACTAGAAGGTTAAGGATCTTATACTTTCTTAGGCTTAATAACCCTACTATAACTACTAATAGATATTAAAGTTATCTAGTCTATTATTATATTAAATAGTAGCGAGGAGGTATACTTTAAATAAGTAGGGAGTTACTAATACTATCTCTTACCCTTATCCCTAAAGTTTAGGAATATTATCTTTAGAATTTTAAACTTTTAAACTAAGAGATAAAAAGAAGAGAAAGTAAGAATAAGTCTATAAATTATTAAATAAAATAAGTTATAATAAAAGAAACCTTATAAATCCCCTAGGTTCTCTATTTTAATATACTCCTTTTCTTTGTCCCTTATTATCTTAGGAATCTTAATAACTAGTTATTATCTAGCTTTTAAAGCTTTAATTACCTTCTCTAAATCCTTTAGATATTACTTTAATTATACTACTAATTATAATAAATCTACCTCTTTCTCCTAATTACTTTCCCTAAGTACTATAAGTTCCTCCTCCTCTTCCTTAGGTATATAATTATTATACTCTTAATTCCCTAGCGCTAGGAAGACTTTTACTAGGTTTCTTTCTAAATTAGATCTATAAATATCTAAATTACTTAGTTTTTAATACTCTTTAGGAGCTTAAGTAAATTTATAAAGTTAATTCCTACTAAATATCTTTCTAGTAATCTTATTACCTATTAGTATTATTAATTACTATAATAGAGCATTTAGAGCTTATAATAAGATATAGAAGGGGCCTTACTATTAATAATTAAGCTTTTTAATAGATAATTTATTAATAGAACCCTTAATATTAAATACTAGTACTAAATTACCTACCTCTAGCCTCTCCTTCCTTATAGCCCTCTTATATTAACTATTATAATATTCTATAGTTTGCTTATATTAACTATAAATTATCTTTTTAGCTTATTTTCTATTCTCTTTAAGTTATAAGAAGGCTTTTAAATATATTTAAACCTCCTCTTCCTTTATTATTACTAAATCCTAATTAAGAACCCTCTAGGTTAGCGTTAGGGTTTTAATAGGAGTAATAGGCTTAAACCTATATACTAAGTAGAAACGCTAAAGCTAGTTAAAGTATAAATACTAAATTAGTCTATAAATAGAGCAGCGGGAAGGTATAGTTAAGAGTTAATATCTCTCTATCCTCTAGTTTATATTAATAATATATATATAATTAGCTAATAACTAGTCTTAACTACTCTATTAGCCCTCGGGTTATATATAGATATTACTTTCCTCCTTATACTATATTTCTTATTAGATTTGATAATAGTATCCTTATTCTATAGGCCTCTATTAATAACGAGTTTGCTATATAGTTTATAATAATAAATAATCTCTTTTTAGATAAACTTAGCGATCATAGCTAAAGTTACTCTCTTAAGCTAGTAAGCTTTAAGCTATTCTATTAGTAGATCCCTTACCTTAACGAGGTACTACTTACTTACTTCTTATATATCTAATAAGATCTTAGTAAAGGGTAATCCCTTTAGGGAACTATAAGTCCTTATATTATCTATATATCGAGCTCTCCTCTTATAGTAATTAGGGTAACTTTTTAAGGATTTACTAATCTCTATATATATACTAGCCTAGATATAGCGATTAGATAGTTTTCTAGCTACTACTTACTTATCTTAATAACTACTGTTTTTATAAGCTTTTATAATTAGCTTCTTTTACTACTTAGAATTATTAATAACTTATTATAATATTAGCTTTTAATTTATTAGTCTAGTAAAAGGTAAGTAGTTCTAAATATAATAATCGAACGCTCTAGTCTTAAAGTTATAATACCTTACTAGTTAAATTCCGAGAAGGCGTCTCTATATTATTAAGTAATAAGCGATTTATTAAGAACGTACTAAATACATTTATAAATTATTAAAAAGTATATCTAGGATATTTATTATATTACTAATAACCTCCGTATTTCTTACTAGGACCTTCTCTATATATTACTTATTACTATAGCGTTAAGCTTAATTAAAGAAGGGACTAGCTTCTATATTTATAAAAAAGATCTATAAACATATCTAGGAGTTAATCTCCCCCTTAGCTTCCTTATTAATAGTATTAGAAGGTCCCTAGGGTTTTTATAATAAGCTATCCGCTACTATATACTAAGTACTATAGATATATTATACTTTAAAGTTAAATATTTAAATCTATATAATCTAGCTAATAATAAGGGCTCTTAGGAGGTCTATAGCTATTCTATTAAGTTATACGACTAATATCTAAATATCTATCTCTAAGATAAAGTATTATCTATATAAATACTTATATACCCTCTTTAAAGCTTTTAGAATATTATATAATTCCTTCTTTCTAGTATTATATAATAACTCTAGTTCTAACTAAGTGCTACTCTTAAAGCGAGAGACTACGCGCTAGTTATTAATAAATTATCCTAGAAATCTGCCCTATCCTATATTACTAGCGTTAACGATAAGGTAGATATCTCCTTCTCTAGGGCTATAATCTATAGTGACGAGGATCGGGGCCCTCGTAAGTATTATCTTTAAGGTATTTATAGCTATTTATTACTTCTCCTCCTAGCTAAATAAGTTAGCTAAGAAAGAAGAAGATATAATACTTATAGGTTTATAAATATCGAAGTTAAGATTATATAGTTAAGGTAATAGAGTCTTCTAGTTTAGAAAGTAAAGTTATTATTATAATATCTTCTAAATAGAAAGATAAAATATATACTTATAACTTTCTTTAAGTAAAATAAAAAAGGAAATAGTAGAAACTAAATAACTAAATAAATATAAAAAAGGTTTAATAACCTCGATCTTACTACTCTAAGCTCTTATAGATCTACTTCGAGTCTTATTACTTAATATAAAAGGGTCTTCCTAATAACGCTCTTATCTTAGAAGAATTCGTAGCTTTACTATATTAATATCTCTTAAAAGTTAGTACGTCGCTCTTAGCACTTAGGGCTATAATAATAAGGGGTTTATTAGTCTCTAGTTACTAATCTAGTTAATCTTACTATACTCGTTAGCTTAGTAAGACTACTAATCTCTATATTAGTATTATATATAGCTATCTTACCTATATTAGCTATAACTTATTAGTTAAATACTCGTAGTTATAATAATATATAAGGGGGTAAGGAAAGGAATATACTCGCTAGAACCTACTAATAGTATAAAAAAAAAGAGAAAGAGTGGATTTTAAGGTCTATATCGTTCCTACTTTAATTCTATAAGAAAGCATAGCTATTACTATTCCCTTAGAACTAAGGTAGGTTTATAAATATCTTCCTCTCTTTCAATCTACGTTTTTATCGTTATCTATATTATTATTATTCGTTATTTATAAATTTCTTAAGTTAGTATTATATTCGAAGTGGATTAATTATATATATATATATATATTAATAGCAGGGACGTATAGACGTAGCAAAGGCACCTAACCCTCTAAGAAGCCTATAAAAGCTATTAAAAAGAGCAGAAGAATCTACCTCTAGGTACTATTAGAAAGGGCTAGAACTAATAGGAACTAGAAAGATAATAAATAATATAGCTTTACTTATAAATAAGTAAGAATATTAAAAGTAAGCTTAAAAGATATATAGAATAATTCGCAGATCTAATTAAAAGAGATTATCTAAATTGAGCGCGGATTCGCTAAGAAAAATACTAAAAAACGAGGTATAGGATTATTAAAGTACTAATTATAATAATATATATATTCTCCCCGAAGTCCGCTACGCTCCTCTCCTCTACGCCCTACTCTATAGTCTTCCTATAACGGGTCCGTGCGCTAAGGGAGTTTTTTAAAAGCTGCGCAGCTAAGTCTATCTTATCCTATCCTAGTATACTTGATAAAATACGCTAGGCGTTAAATAATAAGGAAGCTAAGTTAATAGCAGGGGGCTAAGGAACTAGATTAAGGGCTAGAGGCGTTAGGAGATTAATATAACTAGTAAGTCTATAGTTTTATATATATATATAAGTAAATCGCATACAGATCTTAATAACTTATAATTACCTATACGATTAAAAATTAACTAATTAAGTAATAAGGGAGTTAGCGATTTTATTTAAACCTTAAAGTAGATAATATATAGCAATAGCTATTAGGAAACGTTTTTAGACGCGGTCGATTTATACTAAGCGCGTAGCTTTACTATAGAGGTTCGGGCTAAGGACTAAATGTAGCACTAGGACTAGGATATAGGATATAGATCTTAGCGCGTTACCTTAAAACTATAACCTATATACTCGCTCGCTATAACATAAGCGCGTTTTGCTTATTGGAGCGACGGAGGTTATATTACCCTATAGCTTACCCCCCGAAGCGAAGACGCGGGGAGGATAATATATTAACGCCTACTGGCCCTAGGGAATATTAGCACAGTCTAGTACGAATTCTAAGAGTGTAGTGTAGCACGCGCATAAGGCCCTATTCGTCCGATTTATATAAAGTTCTAATAATTACTCTGAATAAGCGCTCGCAACGGAAGCTACCACAGCAAGCGCGGCTATAGCGGCTAGGGATAGTTCTTCTATAGAATAATTAATTAGGGTTAGGAATTAGTTAAGATTTTAGTTAATTAGTCAAAAGACACTACTTTTTAAAAAATATATATATATTAAATATAAAAGTAAAATAAATAAAATAAATATATAACTATATAATTAAATAATTAAATAATATATATATAGTTTTTAATTCTTAAGTTTATTATATATATAGTATATAAACTATAATTAGTCAAGTTAGTCTTAAGTGCTTCTTAAAAGTAACTAAGAAGTGACTAATCTACTTAATAATCAGAATGAAAAGCTATATATTACTAGTATAAATCTAGTAAAATAATATAGTATATATAACTACTCTCAGTATTTAATAAATTACTTTTTATAATTTTATCTATATCTTTTATATAGTGACTAAAGCTTTAACTAATTTAAATAATTCTTTAACTAAACCTAACTAATTCCTAACCTATAATAGAGACGTATTTAAGTATAGGTAAGTGAATCCGAGCGATACCTGCCTAGAAGTATATTAGTAAATATAGCAGCAAGTATCTACACGCTATAGCTTAGGCCTACTAATCCCCTCTCTACGGCGAAGATATCTTAGTAGTTCTTATACGTTAGGCTAGCCCGTATCTTACTCCTATACTAGCGCCCGAATAGAATAGAAGTATATACTACTTCTACTAGCGACTATATAAGTCGACTATTTATTATTAGAGATAGTATACCTACGATATAATATAGCTTTATATTTAAACTATATCGCGCTATAGTAATTCTATTTTTATATAAGAACTTACGTATATAAAACTTATCTATATAAAGCTAACTAGGTAGTAATTAATCCTACTACTAATATATTACTAAAAGGTAGTCTATTAGTAGTTTAAACTAAGGTTTACTATAAGTAAAGCTATTACTAGAGGCTTTTAACTACGTAGTAGCCCTCGAGGTATAGGTTCGTTTATAATAGAATTACCTACTACTAATAGGTTTTATTTAATAGACCCTAGTAGCAGACTAATAAATAACGCTAGTAGCTAGCGAGGTTACTATCGTACTTAAAGAGCAACCTATAAAGTGAACGGGGTCCTTTATTTAAGATATAGTTATCCTTTAGCATAGGTCCTCTAGCTAGTTTTAATAATATATTATTTTGGGCTACTTGCAGTACTTGCCTAAGTTCCTAACACTAGCTTAGAGATAAATTTGGCACGGGCTATAGCGGGAGGAAGTCCCTTAGTAGCCCGTGCACTATATATATAAATCTATAGAGAGTAACCACGCTAGCGCATAATCTTAGCAAAATAGCCCGTATATATTAATATCTCTTCCCTCTTCGATAGATGAATACTAATAGTTTATATAAATCTACTACCTTTAAGGCTAGTAGATTTATCTAATAAATAAAATCATATTCTGCCCATATTTATTATACTCCTAGCAGTTATACTAATAATCTATTATAGTTATAGGAATATATATAACCTCTATAGTATACTTGCTCACAACCCGACTACTATATTATAGCGAAATCTTACTTTTCCTATAATAGTTTATACTAGGATACTTAAGGAGCTAGCACTAGCGCTATAGATTATAGATTATACTTAATATATATAGATTAATTAAACCGTTCTAGAAGGTATATTATATTTACTAATAATTAAGTTATTTTCTAAGCTATTTATATCCTAAGTATCTATTATAGCGATACATCCTTATTAAGGCTACATATATACTTAAAAATACCCATAGCGAACGCTAGGAGGTTTAGTTCAACTAGATCTTAATATATATTAAGATCCTAGGAAATAAAATAGTAAAATAAGTAATAAATAAGCTACTAGCCTCTATTATAAAGTAACTATATCTACTAAATTACCTTTTTAGCTAGATTATATATAGACCTTTATAATAAGTATAAAGGTTATCCTCTATTAGATAATAGAAGAGGAATAGGAAAAGCCCTAGGAATAGTCTAAAGATAGAGGTAAAAATTATAACGTTATAAGTAGTTATAAAAGGTTATTTAGATCTAAGGATCTTAGTATTAATAATTTAAAATATTCTACTAACTTACTACTAGTAGAGAGTAAACTACCTCGCTCTATTAATAAAGTATAATAACTATCCTCTAAGCCTTAGCTATATATCTTAAGTTAGTAGGTTTAGGCTTCTAATATAGCTAAAGTAGTTTAAAGCTTCTAATAGAAAACTTAGTAATAATAAGATAGAGACGGTCTATACCTATAAACTTATATATTAGGAGTATAGAGATATTTACTATATATAATATTCTTTTATCTAATTTCTAGTATCCAAGCTAAATTCTTTAATACTAGATAGACTATAAGTATTATATAGATATTATTATAGAGAATAGCCTTAGCTACCTAGGTATTCTCTAGAATATTCCTATAAGTCTATAATAGGGTAATATCTTTACTAACTATATAGCTTAAATACCCTTTATAGTTAACTATACTTATACCCTATTACTAGTATATATATTAGCTAATAGCTTTAGGTTACCTTATCTACTATTATAAGACTAAGCTAGGGTCTAAATCTAGTATAACGCGTTACTTAAGTCTCTTTAGCTACTATGTATAAGCTTACCTCGCACCTAAAGTTATCTTATAAGCTTTCTTATATAGCTTATAGAACTAGATTAAAAAGATATATTTACCTTTGCTATCCTTATACTTAAAGCGTATAGCTAAACTACTATTATTTTCTATACTATATCCGATTTCGCTTATAGCCTAATAGAAAGCAATCTAACTAATAATACCCTTAGAATCGTTTCGTAATAAGAGCTAAAACTCTGGTTTGCGCGGCTTGATCCGGGGCAAATCGATAGCGTTGCCGTAAGTGCAAACTATTTAATAAATAATATAAGTTAATCGACCAAAGTGATGCTATTACCACTTCCTAATTAAGCAATCCCTCCTTTCTTAGAATTGTTGAATATTTTGATGTCTTACATATATATAGGCCTAGCCAATAGGAGGCTGTAGATCAGCCCCTGCTCCATTTATTTAGGTATGCCCAGCTACTGAAACATGCCACTATTACCAACCTCGCTATCATCACATATGCTATTGAGGTTATTCAGACTACCCTCACTATACTAGACAAAGGCGTATTTTTCTAAAACGTTGGTGACAGGTAGACGCAATCACAGCGATTCAAATGGTGTATTTAACGTTGCAATTGAACGTTAATTACAAAAGTTGTCCATCATCATATATCTTACTTATTATTTACCCCTATTACCTTACTGAACTTCATGATGTCTACTATTACTGTTGCCTCCTCCTCTGCCGCCAACGCGTATGCGATCTTAGGCGCCCCACGCCAGCGGATCTCTACGCAGATTGAGACAGCCCTTACTACTATTATCCCTCTGAATCCCACGATCAACGACCTACCTATTATCGTCGTCCGCAGTAAGAGGTACGTCCTTGAGCAGCACTTAACGCGGCGGAGAGGCTGGGGTCGATCCAGCTGGATTCGAGAGCATAGCGACTTCCTCGTTAAAGTTATTCAGGGCCGGGCCGCGGCCTCCTATTGGAGTTGCCGACGATGCGATACTAGAGGGACCCGCAAGGTATTTGGCGCTGCTGCTACCTCTGCCGCCCTGGAGCACTTAACGCGGTATGTTATCCTAAGCTTCCTGCTAATATAAAGTCCACTCTAACGAGGCTGAAGTGGCCATCGCGTTTGCAGGATCTCCACCCTCTTAGATGAGGATTCTGACGCCGACTTCTCGACCACCCCATCGGACCCTCCTCCATATAAGAGGGTGCGGCTCAACAACAGCAATATCCCTAAGGGTAAGATCACAACTCTACGGGATCTCTGCGTCGCCTCCATCGTCTCCGCCGACCTCCCTTTTGCCCACTTTGAGAACACCTTCCTCCAACAGATCCTACGATACCATAGTACGGAGGTCGCCGGAGAGGTCCCATGGAGTCGTACGTCTATTCGGGACTATCTCCACGACTTCTAGCAGCGCGGAGAGGCCCTCGTGAAGTCGGAGCTCTACTCAGCGGCATCCAAAATACACCTTTCATTCGATATATAGTCGTCGCCTAATATTTACGCCTTTATAGGGGTCACGTATCATTTTATCGATATTACTAGCACGTTATAGTCACGCCTCCTAGGCTTCTCTCAACACTATAGAGACCACAGCGGCAATACCCTCTCGGAGACCCTCCTTAACGTCATCGACCAATATAGGATCCGGGACCGGATCGGAGTAACCGTCTCTAATAACGCGACTAATAACGACACCTGCCTCCGGGTCTTCTACCGGGATATATATCCCTCGATAACGGAGGAGGACGTAGAGGCCCGGCGTATAAGGTGCTATAGCTATATACTCAACCTCGCAGCCCGGGCCTTTTTATTCAGCGCCGATAAGGAGACTCTCGAGGCCGAATCCAACTATTACTAGCTTATTAACCGTTATAACGATAATCTCGACCTCTAGCGGAGGCTCGGGCCTATCAGCCGGCTCCGGAATATCATCAAGTACGTCCGGGCCTCTCCGTAATAGACCGAACGGTACCAGAAGGCCGCGGCTAAGATCGACAGCGACTCCGCCGACTTCCGGATCTTCTCCGAGTTATCTCATGAGGCCTAGCTTATCCTAAATAATAACACTCGCTAGAATAGTACGTACCTCATGATCGAGAGGGCTATAAAGAAGAAGAACGAGATCTAGTCTTTTATACTATTAAATAACGACGATAACAACGTTAAAAAGCATATCCCGGAAGCGGATCTACTATCTTCTAACGACTAGAAGGTTCTTGCTGAGATAGGTATAATCCTAGAGCCTTTTTATCGTCAGATGAAGAGGTGCGAGGGCTAGGGGGCTAGTAATAGGCATAGTCGACTTTGGGAGGTCACGATGGGCTTGGAATACCTCCTTTCGCACCTCATCGACTGGAAGACCTACTATAACTCCACGATCTCTCCTAACGATCCTTTTGAGGAGTCGTAGCCATCACAAACCCGTTCAGGACGACCTCGACGTAGTCGGTATGACTAATAAGCCCTCCCCGATTACGTGCGCGAAGACTAGGTATCTCCAGCCTCACGGGCAGCCTCGCGATTCGACTCTCTCGACGAGCAGTAGCAAACCTTCCTCCGTAGCAGTATTAAGCAGTCGTAGCAGAAGCTCTTTTACTACTATAATAAGTTAGGGGACTCCCTACTGCTTTCTAGTGCGATTATCCTCTATCCCGCATTTAGGATCTCCTATTTACGAGACGTATAGAGTAGTAACTACTAAGAGGGATAGGTCGAGAAGGCTTAGAATACCCTCACGGAGTACTTTGATAAGTGGTATCGTTAGTACGGCGCGGAAGAGGGTATCCCCGGCCCCGCTAGCCCTGCCGTTGACCATGAGGCTCGGGATAACGATGACACTCACTTCCGGCAGTGGGTTAATAGCCGGCGCCGGCAGTCCCCGCCCCGGATAGATGAGCTCGATCTATACCTCCGTTAACCTCTGGAGAAGACCTCTGATCCCGTCTGGTGGTGGTTAGACTATTCGGAGACCTTCCCGGCGCTCTCCCGGCTCGCAATCGACGTCTTCGCTGTGCTAGCGATGGCGGCCGACTGCGAGAGGGCTTTTAGTACTGCGAAGTTGACCCTCACGTCGCAGAGGATGAGGATGAAGCCGGATACTATAGAGAGGCTCTAGCTGTCAAAAAGCTAGATAAAAAGGGGGGTTATACTGCCGAACAATAGCTTTGGATTGCTGGGTATATCGTGAATAGCCTTATTATATAGGTTACGTGTTTTTATATAGTAACTTGAATTAACCTATTTGCAAGTTACCTAAGTAACTAAAAACTCTAAGAAAAATCTTATTAATAGCAATTTTAGGGGCTAAAATTAACTTAATTGCACTTATAGCAACGCTATAAATCGACCTAAGGCTAGCTAGATACTAGCCCTTAGTTTAGCAAGCGGGATAAATTCTTAGGTTTAGTTAAATAATCTAACCTCCCTTTTCTATAAGCTTGGTTATACTAACTTACTATAACTATCTTAAGAGCTATATAAAAGCTAGGAAATAAGGACTCTTGTGTAGCCTTAGCTATAATATTTTCCTAGTCTAGTAGTATCTTTTATTATATCTTATTAAAGATATCTTTAAGGATATTATTACTTTATAATACCTTTTCTATTTATATATCTATAGAGCCCTAGAATATATTATAACTTGCTTTAGTATTAAGAGGACCTTTAAGAGCCTTATTAAGAATAAATAGTTATAAGCGAGACTTTTTATACTAGGTTTTTATAAATATATTAACCTACTAACTAAGCTATACTTAGTTTAGGAAGCGATATAAGTAGATATCTATCTCTTAAATATATATACTTAATATATATAAGTCGCTTAATATCTGCGAGACTACTAGAGGCATAGCAGCGTTGCTTTCTTTAATCTCTCTAATAAGCCTTGCGGTGAGATCGTCGGGCCTGCTAGTTATAGCAAGCTAAGGTACTTCTATCTTAATTAGAGTTATTATTAATACTATCGCACTAATTAATTTCAATATAGATAGCCTTCTTTTAATAGAAAGCGATGTCTTTTAAATAAATATTATAATACTTATAGATAGCTTAAATTAGACGTGCTATTATAGTTATCCTATAAGCGTAAAGCGGATCTTAAGATATTTCTAGAATCGGATAGCTAGAATTAGCTCTTTATATATAGAGGCTATCCCGTCTTCTACTCTTCCCTCTTTTAGTAGTCTGCTAAGTAACTTTATAGTACTTAATTAGAAGATAGTAGCCTTAACGAAAGAGCTAATTGAATTAATATATTACTAGAACGAATCTTCTAATTACTCTTCCCTATAGATAAGGGCTTATATAAGTATAAATTGCCTAAAACTAAGCCTCTTTTGGGTGCATATCTATATAGTGCTATATCTCATAGTAGCTTTATGTTATAGTTAAGCAGGCTACTAGCTTCTATTTAGCTGCATCTTAATATAGCTTTAGTCGACTAGTCGCATATGTGTACTATGGGATTGCTCTTCTAAGTGCTTATTATATTAATAGTCCGACTTCTGCCTTAGTGGTTCGCTTTCTATAAGTATTGCGACTGCTTTATAGCTACTCCGTCTCTTTATTAGGATGCTCCCGGCTGCTGGTCGTTCACTCTCCCACTTGCGCCTGCGGGATGTTCATGGTCCAGGACCAGGCATCCTTGGGGGTCCTGCGGCAGCCCACACATAGCTCACCGAGTCACTATAACTAAAATATAAAAGGCAAGCCAATAGGCCTCTGAGGAGGCCCTTTGAGCCATGATCTGATATGGACAGCGATTGGCTTCTTCGACCACCACGGCCGTTTAGATGTTACCCAGCCCTTGTCGACCTACTTGTCTGTCACGTAAGTCTGTCTGGGTCTGTATAGTTAGTATAAAAGTATTGGTTTTCCCTGTCTCTATAGACCGTTGCTTCTTGGTTTGTCTTACCTTTTAACACTTTTCAAGCGACCCTACTGTTTGTTGTTTATTTACCAACGCACCTCTTTCTTCCTATTCGTGCCACACTATGCCTATCAAAGCTGCGTATTCAATAGCGGGTCTCCAATATCAAATTTCAGCAGCTGCTATCTGGTTTGGATCAAAGCTACTATTAAAGCGATCGGCTCATAGTTTAAGACTTTATATACGCCTAAATCATAATCACGTTTATTAAGAGGTCTCTAATCTTTGTAATAGTTGCCTATTTAAAGAACAGATATAACGGAGATCGAGGTCTCCCTTAGGATAAGCCTCCTTAGTAGGAACTGAGAGAACCGGCGCCTCCGGGGCTTATACCTAGAGAGACTAACCATAGCTCGCCCTGAATAAGAGCGACTTCTATAGACTCCCTTACTAAGCAGAGCTCTCATGTCGTGTATATACACAATGTATCAGCCATTAAGTCTAGAATGCGATCGAGGCTGAATGAAAGGCAGTGTATAGCTTCGCAATCGATGTTGGATTGAGACCTTTTCTATTCTTAGTGATAGATACCAGCACTAGATGACCCCGTGCAATGCGATTTTTGACCTATGGCGCGGGGACTGGCCTTAGTCCTATTGAAGGATATTAACTACCGGTCTTATATTGAATTTTATTAGTTTGAAGAGAGGTGGCCCTAAAAGGGGATTAGATAGTTAGTTGAGATAAGTGAGATAAGTGAGCGAGATCCTTAGGTTAAAGCGAGCATGGGGGCTGTTTTATTACTATAAAGTATAATAGGGCCTTATTAGCTATAGCCTGCCTCTAATCTACTTTGCCTTCGGAATCACTACGAGACTTAATAATATATAGTATCACGACGTTATATATAAAGGTTAAACGTCTTTACGACTAATATAGCTATTTAGAATATAGCACCTAGGAGCTTTAGCTAGTAATAATATATAATTCGAACCTATTCCTCTTCTTTATATATAATAAAGTTAGCCTAGTTATTTAGAGAATAGCTATATAATTCTCTCTATTACTAGATACTACCTAGAATAATAAGTAGCTTAGTTCTATTATATAAGTTATTCGCACTAGTCTATAAGTAATATAGGATTACTAATAAACTAACTACTAGCTCCTATTAATAACCGTTTTAGCTAAGATTAAACTACTATATAGAATAGTATTAATATAAGTTCTATACTTAAATAAGATAGCTATAAATAATACTCTAAATACGTTAGGAGCCCTTTAATAAATTTATTTAGGTTAGTTATTACTATCTTAAAAACCCCTAAAAGCTCTAGGCTTATCTTAAGTAGCCCTAACCTAGTAGTAGATAAGCTAAGACCTATAACTACTTATTAACTACTTAGGGTAGAAAGAAGCGTTAATACTATATATAGCTACTATTATAATATAAGATAGTCGCGTTCCTAAGAGGAAAACTAATATTATTTATTATACGTAGCTAGTTTTATTAAGATACTATCTCTAATTAATAATATAGAAGAGAGATAATAATAATACCTTAGTAATAAAATATCTCTCTTATTATATAATATTAATATTAGGGGGGTTAGTATTAATAATAAAGTATACTTCTTAGATACGATTTTAGTTATCTAGCCTAGCGACTTAGTTATCTAGCTTAATACCTTAGTTTTCTAGCTTATTAAGTTAGTTATTAGCCCTAGGGATTTGCTTAATATACTAAACTATTATCTAGAATATTATAACTTATTTCTATTCTTAGTTAGAATAATTATTATTTATAATAGAACCTCTACCTTCTTAACTACTAACTTTAAGGTATCTTAGGGCTCTAATAGGTACCCGCTTACCTTAATACTAATATTATATTAACCTAGCTACTTATATCTATATACTAATAGGTACTTAGACGCGCTATGCTAGATATTATAAGAAGATAGTAAGTTTAAAATATCCCTTAGAAATTTAAGGTAAGTAAATTAACTAATTATACTATTTCTTTACTAATAATCCTAGTTATAAGAAGGATCTTAGCTTCTAGTTTATATAGAGATATATTTTCCTTATTATTACTAGGGTTATAATTCTACTTAGTCTCTTTAAGAAGCTCTCTAGGTATTATTCCTATTAGTTAACTTACTAAGGAATCTACTAATCTAATTTAAAATAGTCTTCTCTTACCTAGTAATATTCTTAATATTTAAGTTATTAAGCTTAATATATAGAAGGTTAGGAAGATAATAGAAAAAGTTAGGCTTTTTAATAAAGTTAATTATAATTTCTCTATCCCTAGGGGGCTAAGAGTAATATAAGAAATTCAAACTAGAGATCTTTATATATTAAATAACCTAGTAAGAGATAATAATCAAGGTATAGAGGAGGTACTTCTTAATTAAGTAGTATATAAGAAAATATTACTATATATATAGTTTTATTAATTAATTATTAAGAGCTAATTACTATAGGTATATTCTCTAAAGTTATAAACTATAGAAGAAGAGGTATATAAATATAATAAGAGGAATTAGCTCTAAAGCTAAAAGGATCTATTAGTTAAATAAAGTAGCTTTAACTCTTTATATAAGCTTAGGGGTAGCTCTATAAAACCTATCTAAAGTAAGAAGTTAGTAATATATCGTGCTATTACTAACTATATATTAGATTATATAAGATATTACTATTAGTAGGGTATAAGGGTTTATTTTTCTATTTCTTTATATAGACTATAATTATATATATCTATTTTACTATAGGTATTAAATTTAATAAACGTTACTACTTAATCTCTACTATCTATATATAGCTTTATTATACCTAGCTAGATAGTAAACTCTAGGTATATACTATCTAAAGCTAGTTTAGATAATATAGTAGCTTATAGCGATAGTTATATCGATTAGATATTACTTTATATAATTAAGATAAAGGATAGAGATAGTAGCGGATAACGCTATCTCTTAAGGATATTCTATAATAGCTACGGGGGAAAAGTTAAGCAGCCGACCTCAACGCATAGGTATAGGTATTATAAGCCGAGCCTATATTAGGGCGGCCCTATACTTTAGGCTTAGCGCGGCCGTGGGCAGCTAAAGCGAGCGATACTAGCTGAAGGGGGCGTGAGCTTTTTTCGGGGAGGCGGATATAGCTTTTGTGGGGAAGTCAAGAGGAGAATGCCGGTGAGATGGTGGGGTGTGCGGCATTAGATGGGCGTGCATGGAAAACGACGTGCGAGGGAGCGGGCGCAGATGAACGCTTGTAGCTCTCCGACATGTGGGAGCTCATCTCACGTTTTAGCGTTCCTAACGCGGCCCACTTTTGGAACGGAGGGGGGTCTATGTGCACCACCAATCATTTCAGCACCTTTCGACCTCATGTCTTGCGCAGCGACGGCTGGCGCAACTTCCACAATCTTCGCATTTGCTATCCGGCAAGGGACTCTCACGTCTATGAAGCGAGCCAATCGCGGATATGCTATTAACTCTTGCTCCCCTTGCGCAGGCAGCCCGTTAGGTCCGAAATGATTCGGCTGCACAGATTTGATTGCCCTGTTTTTCTAGCGAAGCTATACTAACTATTACCGCTTCTGCTCATGACGCTCTCTGTTTCTAGCCGAGGTTAAGTCATTACTAAAAGTCACTACTAGTCCACGTCGACTCCGTCTTGCTTTCCTAGTCTTAGATATTTTTCTCGCCGTTTTAATAGCAACTTATTATAACTACTCCAGAACGCATACAATCTCCACTAACCGATTATTTCTTCAGGTTTCGTCGCCTACCTCCGGAGCTACGAGCCATAATATAGAAGCTCGTCGAACCTATTTCTCAGATGCATCAGCTCGTAGTTAAAGACTAGGGGCTTCGCATCGAACCTCAATCTCCTCCTATTACCTTAGCCGTATACTAAGAATCCCGTCTTATTACCTTCTAACGGTTTCGACTCTTACTACGATATATTTAATACGAAGATAGGGATAATAATTACGTGCCTAAGCCTTAGATTAGGCACGATACTATAGTCTGTGATCTAGAAACGGGTAGTATTAGTATATGCGACCTCGACCGGTTTTATAGTTTCGAGTACCTCTTACCCCGCTGCTCGCTAAACCTATAGAAAATGGTTCGCAACGTCTTTATATACTAGGGATATCTCAGCGATATTAGATAACTTCGTGCTTGCTTCTTAGAGCTAAAGACCGTTACTTATACCGCTCCTATTAATCCGGATAGAAAGATCGTCGATTTCTTTTAGATTCTCCCGTACTAGTATCGTCCGTTATAGGACTTCCTCGACGACGATACTAGCGAGGTAGGAGCTAATCTCGAAGATTTACTTAGAGACCGAGTTAATAGTAACGACCTGATAGATATAAGTATAGGATCGCCTATAGAGGATAGTGCGGAATAGGCAGGGAGAAGGGCGCCCTTGCTATAATAAAGAAAGATCTAAATATATTTTTAGTTAGTTAGAGAAGTGTGTCGATATAATAAGAAATCACTATATAGATAAGGATTATAGTCGAGCGACGAGTAGAAGGAGAAAGAAGGCATATTATAGGGTAGATATAAAATAGCATATCGCGGCTCTATCTAGTATAGTTATTAACCACGAAAATGCCCGGCTTTAGACGATTTTGCTAGCCGTAGTGCTAAACATATGATAGGAATCAAAGTGATACTGAAATTAGTTTATCCAAGTTAAACGACCCTAAATTAATTATCTTCCGCTCTAGTTATCCTTTCCGATCCCCTATCCTATTAACTACTGCGCAACGCTAAAAAGGGGTTCCTCTTTTGCGCTAAGTTTATTAATATTAATTAGATAAAAAACTATATTTATTAAAAGGTACTAGTCTACCCCTTATATCTATAATTAATAGCGTTGCGCAGTAGTTAGTAGGATACTACTGCTAGCCTTATTTAAAGACCGCGTACTTCTGCTATAACCTAGCGGAGCCTCTTCTTTAGCGTGGGACCCTCTTATCTACGTGAAAGCCTAGATAGTGGGAGGGTTGGATCAAAGGCAGTGCGCATTAGCGGAGCCTGAAAATAGTTCCCTGGCGGTCTATATTATAAGGCAACCGCCGTCCAAGCACGCACCCATAGATATATTAATCCTCGCATCCGCCTTATATTTCATACCAGGTTCTATAGCGAACTATATGCAGCCCGTAGCAGCGCCTTTGATAAATAAGCTGCTTTTCTAGCATTACTAGAAGGAAATCTACTCTAAGTATAACTTCTCCTCTTCTTCCTAGCAGCCTTCTGCCGGCTCTCCTGTTATAACCCGTCTAGTCTTAAGTAGGACTAAGTCGTACGCGCATACCTCAGGCATGAACTCCGACCAAGACATCCGGAGCGAGCCGTTTAATACCAACGGATATACGCCCCGGGGCAGCTTAACCGATGAACCTCCGGAACCCCGGGCCGGCCCCAAGCAGGCGAGCGAGTCTCCGCGGCCTTCGGGATCAGCAAGGGCCTTCGAACCCCGCCCTGCTAAACTAGATAACACCGAAGTAATAATTAAATAGCCCGATATAAGACCTATTAGTTAGGAATAACTTATCGCCGAGGTTAAGGGTATATATACTAGCCTAGTTATAGTCGAGAGCAAGTATATAGAGGTAGATAACGCCCGAAGCTCTACGAACGAGCCCTCTACTAAGTTAAATAACGAATAATAGCAGGCTCTTATTATACTATACTATACCCTCCTCTATGAATATTATGACTTCTTCCTCGCCTTATAGTACCTATCTACTAGCCTAGCTCTAAGACGCCTCGTATCTAAATACGCTATACCTACTAGGATATAGCGCCACGGTATCTACTCCTTCCTTAACCTTCTTCGTTATTACCTCCTAGTATCACGAGAGTATATACTTACCTTTATCTATCTTATATACTTAATAATAGCACTACTATATTAGATAGTTCCTATATTTAAGGATACGTAGATAGAGTACCTTAGTAATCTAGGACGCTACTAGTATATATTTAATGATACTTAACTATCTCTCTAGGTTCTATTACTAACTTCTATACTTTAGGATAGCAATTAAGGAAGACTTCGAGTATATAGAAGTATAGACTGCCGTAAGCCGGCACTAGTATAGCAAGGCTAGTGATAAGGCACCTATAACCGGTTAATTATATCACTACCTAGCAATTCTTGCGCGCCCCAACCCTCTGCAGCAACTATCCTACTATACTAAAAGTCTTTGCGTCCCGAAGCCCTTCCTGCCTGCCAGAGAATCCATCATAACTCTCTTCGAGCCTTATTTATTAAGAGTACTAACAAGGTTGCCCAACGTAGAATCAGCATTTATTAGGGCTTATGGTATTCTATTTTCCGGTAAAAACCAAGGCAGGCTCGCCCCTTTAGTTACTAAGTTCATCGGAAACCTCAAAAGCCGCATCTATAGAAAGAAAAATAAATAGAAGGAAAGCGGATACCATATTGCTATTGCTCTGGGATACGCTCTTCTCGAGTATAGTAGTGAGACTAATATTATCATGCGCAACACTAAGTCGCATAGAGCGGATAGTATCACAGTTACTATAGAAGGTATAGAAGCTGGCCCTAGCAAGAGATTCCTTAATACACTAGACTTCACAGGTCGCACACACGATATGATTTTACGCCGTAAAGGCGACCCAAATATCTAACCTTACCTTCATGTTACCCTTTCCTTCCTATATCACATTTCTCTTTACCCGTCGGCCATATCCTACATTGAGGAGAAGGCGACATAGAAGCTAATTGCTCTCATGCTTAATCATTTGCTCAAGGTCGAGCCGGGGAAGATCGAGTCGGACGAGTTCCCCCGTCCTAGCAATCACACGCCACGTCCTCTACCAGAAGATTATGCGCAGCGGGGTTTATTATGGGTTGATAAGTACTATCCCGAAGATTGGTTCACTGTTGCTAGAATCAACGACGATGAGAGGGACAAGGAGTCAACTTCGACGATGGGGGAGCGCTAGAAGAGATGCCTTTGGCTAGGTTATCGTTTGGCTTCATCCGCCAAGTGGTTAACGTATAACAAGGAGGCGAGGCTGTTCTGGGTCGCGGCGAAGTACGATGTTGAGAAGAAGAGAGCGAAGAAGAGAGCGAAGAAGAGAGCGAAGAAGAGATCGAAGGAGAGAGCGAAGAAGAGGGCGAAGAAGAGAAGGGCGACAGAAGAGGAGAAACAGAAGGAACTGGAAGGTGAAACTGCTACGGAAGTGGCTATGGCTGTTGATAAGTTACCGGTAGCGGACCCTTCTAAGACTTACAAGGGATAGAGAGCAAAGGGGCCTGCCGCAGAAGAGGGCGTTGCCGCGGGCGTGGCCGAGGACGTGGACGTGGACGTGGACAAGGACTGCTATTTAGCGGTGGCGCTCCATATCGTAGAATAATCAGGCAGTTAAGAATGCGCAACTTATCTATGTGATAAAACAAACACCGTTCACGGGCAAGTCAGCAAAACCACATTAAATAAACACAGTCCGACTGTGACTACGATCGAAGGGTGGTGTCCGTCCTGTTCGAGCCAAAGCGCCGCCGCACTGGAATTTTGAAAGTTTTGCAGAGCACCAAGTCCTTTTGTGTCCCGGATCCCTTCCTGTCTGCCTGAGAGTCCATCATGACGCTTTTTGAGCCCTACCTCAACGGAGCTGCCGACGCTTCAACATCCCGTATGCTTGAGATCGACGCAGTCTTCGTCCACACTTAAAGCATCATCTTCCGATTCTGTCACAGGGCTCAGCCAATCATTCACGCTCTTTCGGACGTACCGGGAAGAGAGGAGATCTAGGAGGCTGGTCGATGTGAAGACGGCGATGGTCTACAAGAAATATGCCCTTGGGCGATCTGGTTTAGTGATGTGCCCTTACCTTCGGCGTTGGGGCAAAGTCAAGAAGCCACATTTGGGGCATGGCGAGAGAGTTGGTTCCAGCTACCCTTAGTTTGGAGGGGTCTGCTTCGTAACTCGTTTTTAATACAATACGAGCGAGGCCATGGATGGGAGTATGCACTTAACGACGCAATAGGTCTGATGAGCTGAAAAGGCAGCGTCCTTCACTTGTTCAAGGGACGGATATCAGGCGTTAGATTTAGACATACTAGCAGAAAGCCTCTTGTATTATTAGCGAAGCTGCTCAACATATGATGACACTCGTATCAAACGTACCAAGCCTCTGCGCGTTGCGGTCTCGACCAATCCTCCACTCCCAAGCTCCTCCGGTCTGTTAATAACAACTGCGGTCTCAATAATTCCATGAACCGCCTGATTCTAAAGCCTAACTTAGAGCAGAATAGGCATTGAGTATTATAAGACTTTGGTCTTCGCTATCTCGCGACGAGAGTATTAGAAACGTGTTTTATCTAGCTTCTATAATTACTAGATCGATTTGATAAAAGCGGAAGCAAGGGCTTTATTACCCCTTGCGACCCATAAACTATCGGTATATCTACTCGGAGCAATACCTAAGACTATTTAGCGTCTCGCACCACTAGTAAGGAATTATTCTACTTACCTACGCCTTAGAGACTAGCATATCCTCTATAGAACTAAAGCTAACGGAACGTATACTAGCAATTCGCAGATATTATAAAACGCCTCTAGCATTCCTTATAGCTTAGAGGACGCGGCTTACCTTAGGAATACTTTAGGCTACTTTCTTATATCCGTTATCTAGGGAGGAAAGCTAATAGGCTAGATAGTTAAATAGTGCGGAACTAGTTAGGTATTATAATAAGATAAATAAAGCTAAGACGCTAAATACGAGGGCCTAATATAGATATTATAGTATTAGGGCCCGAGTCTATATCTATTAAGATTTAGTATAATCTCTTTAGTATTCCCCTCGTTCTTCTGCTACTACCTCCCTTTAAGATTATAAGTAGGCTAATAAAGATAAGAAAATAGGTCTCTTATAGAGCGTTATCCCTCTCCTTTTTCTTATCCTATATATTAGAATATAAAAGATAAAGGAAAGTAGCTTATACTATCCTAATTCCTAGCACGACTAGATAGGCTACTAAAATAGCTAGAGCTATATAAATCCTAACCTCTTATAAAGCTATAATAATCATGCAGAGGATTAGCAGTGCTTTTAGCAGAGCAGCCTTCACGGTGCTTCCTAGCGAATTAACTTTTCTAATCATTCTTCTTGGTACGCTGTCTGCGTGGGCTATTCCGTTGGTTGATTTGGTGGTTGACTGTCCGTTTGACTCAGTATCCAAGGCTATTGAGCCGCCGAGGTCACATATAATCGTTTGCGGCTGCAAGAGGATCTTCTGGACCATGTCACCAGTCCATAGGATGAGCCCATCATAGGATGAGCCCATCATAGGATGTCGTGCTGGGATAGTGTGGTAGCAAGAACGGGAGAAAGTTCAACACTATACAAACAACAAGGGGAAGGATGTAGAGGACGTAGAGGTAGAAATAGCTTCCCCAATCCACAAACCTCGACGACAACTTCATTATGTTGAGCTTGAGAACAGACGATCTGGGTCGGGAGCGCACAGGTCTTCAGCAATGACTTACTTTCAATGGGATGGCAGGCAAGAGCGGTTGATAAGGTTCTATATTCTTGTCTTACACATAAAGCCTTCCAAGCGCACCAACAGGCGTGAGTTGCCTCTCAAACGGGCGACTCCCGCTGAAAGGGTACTAGCAAGAAAGAGTTGTCGTTTCGTTACAAAGCAGTTCCCTAGTGAGGCCAAGTCAGATATGATAGTACTGCGTCATGCACATCCAGATATCAGAAGGACAATACTGGGGAGTACCATCTCATGCCCGGAATGCTCACAGGTACGTTCGTTGTATGACCCCCATGATGCACGAAACGGCCTGCCGGCGGCCTCGAATCAAAATTGACCAAATCGAAATCAAGCAACAAGGTCTGAGTATACTCAAAGACGGGCCTATGGATGGACCTTGGGTTGACTTGCAGCGCAGGAAACCTAGGCCTCTGGACCAATCGACGCGGTCCGACGTATCCAAAAACGCGGGGAAACGCCAAAGCGGGCGGCCGGGATGCGCCACACGCCGCCGCGTCCGTGGCCGAGTCTATGGCTAACCGACTTCTTGGGGGATGGGCCCACTTGGTCATGCATGATGATCGTAACCGGTGGCAGCACTGGACGTCCAAACTCAACAATGGTTGTGTCCTGGCAGTTGAAAATCAAATTGGTTGAGTAGAGCACTTCCTCTGCATCGACCGGGATCGCAACGTTGGAATGTTCTAGACCTGGCTGTGTGAGCCCATGTCTCACCTTGTGGGCCCTGGTGTTGGCAGTCAGGAGCAAACATGCGGGAGTGGTCAATTGCACCTAGGGGCACTTTCGACGCTGTGCACTACAAGAGGGTTGCGCACTGCATGAGGTGGTCGGTGGCTCTCACTGCACTCTCTGTGTAGCCAGGCCCCCAAGGTATCACACTAACGGTATGGGGCAAGAGCATCGTCAACACCTCTGCACAAGCGACCGCATCTCAGAGTGCTGAGCACGGTGATTATGGATTGCCCGCCGCCAGCATTGACCTGCCAGCTCTAGTCTTAGTCCCCTAAGACGTCCACAAAGGGTGTTACATGTATACTGCAGGCGATGCATTTATCTGAGGCTAATTAGTATGGATATTCCTCTGCGCAATCCTCTATGTCGCATTCGTTGGCTGTGGAAGACGTAAAGTTAAGTTGAGTTCACACGATTGGCTGAGGTGCACTAATTTGACTGGATACCAAATGCAGGCTGGATAGCAACCTACTACACCGTACATATCGTGTCTTATCCTATCCTTCTGGATACAGATGAGGAAGAGTCCGGATGCTACTAGAGAAAGCACTCGACATTGACTCCACATGAGGTCGCTTTTGATTTCACCAATTGACCTACTGGCAGTTTCATTTCACTCTGTCTCTTCCTGTGTACAGCATTATCGCGGCAAAACCTGCGCTAATTGCGTGGCGTCATGTAACCAAAATCTCGCAGGGTTATCCAGGAGCCTGGGCTGTCCATTGAGCCGGTCTCTTGTCTAAGGGGTATGCTACAAAAAAAGATGGTGCATAGTGACAAGGATGGGGGTGAATGATCGACGGACACCCTCAGGCAGACATGTCCTCCACCAGAAAGACAATGCTGCGTACTGCGTAGTGCGCGTAGCTTTGGGGGCATGCTGCTGAAATATACCATAGTAGTATAGCCTCGTCTCTGTTGACACCATGCAGTTTTAGAGCTGAGGACATGTCCTCAATACAAAAGCGGTAAAGCGGTAAAGCAGGAATGAAACCCGTGCGTTGCATCACCTATGCTCCCCTGTACAATACACCCTTTAATTACATAATCCAGAACGCAGATTCGTCATTTGCTGCAGCCCCTGTCCGGTCTAATGCACTTACAGGGTCGAAGTCACGCGCTTACAAACTTCTAGGGGGTGTGGTGTACGCCTATTCCTCGGTCTTCTGCTGACACCCTGGCTGGCGTCCAGGTTAAATGCTGTACGGTGGTAATCTCACCCCCTTGCTCACTCTAACGCCAGTGTTGTGGGCTTGACATGAACACTATGGATAAGACTAACTTGTGACGCACCCCTCAGTTTCCCCTTGCTCGCTAGTCCCTAGAGTCTGTGGACACACCCTCAGTACATCCCCTCCTAGTGTTACCAGGAGTCAGTCATCTGGAGTTCAAACAGGGCAGTAACAGGTAGACCCCCTACCGCACTAACCCTTAAGATGCCGGAGGGGTTGCTTGCCACTGAGGACCTGTCCTCAGTCTTGAGACGGCCCAGCCCTCCTAACGGTCCCATCCACTGGTGGACACTGCTCTCATCTGAACCACGTGTCAGCTAATCCGGGTGCATTGCATTCTCACATCATAGCCCCGCGAACAGTCATTGTGAGCCAGCTACCTTTTACCCAGGAGGACTGACCTCTGATCGAAACCGTCTCCGTCTATGCATCGCTCTTGCCACTCTAGCCATGCCACGGGCGCGCAGTACAACGGATCACAGCCAACACATGGCCAGCCTTAAGGAAACCCTGCAAGATTTACGGCAGACGATTGACCAGCATGAGTGTGGAGGAGGCAAAGACTCGTCCTTCCAATGCGCTGCGGTCGCATCGATTGACCACATCTACTCCATCCTCGCTGACCTCGCCGGCGACTCGTTGTTTCCTCCTCAAAGGGGCGCGCAAGCCCTTGAAACAACATCAGCCCACCCAAGTTCTTCAGGCTTCACGATCTACGAGTTTAGTATATTGCCACAAAGTGCTGTGTCAGAAGATACGATACAGCAAAATCAGCAGGGCAAAAAGAGGGACAACCTTTCGACGTTTTGCAAGAACCTGCCGCAAAACCTCCTGGCTTGGCAAGAAAGAAGAGACGCCCTCGGTCTGTCCACTATGGATCGCGTTCGCGCAGCATTTGGCAGCCTTATTCTGTTAGATGACCCAGCCCCGATCTCAGAACCGCCCACTTGGCCGGATGCTCTCACGGCATACGTCACCAACAAACGGAAGCATGCAAATGGCGGAGGTCATCAATCTACCTATCTTTCTCGGTTAGGCGACCTTGTGTTCCTAGGAGTGTGTGGAATTGCGTCAGAATTTGACACCTACGCGGAATCAATAGATGATGCCATGAAACAGTACCTAAACAATACCATTTCAAAAGCGGTACTGTGTCACTATCGGAGCGTGCCGCAGAAGATTTCGAATTGGATGAACCAGTTATACGAGACTTGCGGATGTGCCGCCTTTGAAGTCTTCCTACTCGGTATGCATTCCGGACGAAAAGCGCCAGGCTGATGCTAATCTGCTCAGCCAACAAGACCATATCCAGCTACGACAGCTTAGCAAGATCTGCTGGCATCGATGCCGCTTTCTCCAACCGGGTACGACCACTGATACCGTTTGAGCTGCGCAACAGCGACCTGCCAACGAATCTCACATTCTATCTGCCCTTTCTGGTATGGGCAAGTATCATCGTCAATGTGAAGTTGGATTGCTTTGACCAAATCAAAAACTCCTTTCCACTTTCCCCCGAATTCGGCCATTCCGATTTCAGGGAATGCTTCTCGTTCCTCGTCGAAGGTCATGCAGAGATGTCTCGCGCGCTGGCACAATCGGAACACAACCCCCGAGTCCTTGAAAACGATGCAGCCGACGCCAACACTACGCGTACCAAACGCTCCGCGCCCTACGAGCCGCAAGGGAACCCAAGTCGACCTCGGACTCGCCCTCCAAACGACCCAGTCGCGTCGCACCACACGGCTACGCAAGACTTCACAGAAGGAAACTTATCACGAGGCTTAGACGCAGACGATGTGGACCGACCGCATCCCGGCACCATGGACACATCGCACGGGGGAACGCGGCAGTTACGGGGCAGCAGCGTTGTCGGCACCTCCGCGCAAGCGACCGCATTTCAAAGTGCTGAGGACTACGATTTTGGACTGCTCGCCGCCGACGATGGGCCGCCAGCACCGGCCTTAATCCATGCAGAAATCCATCCTCAGTATTATGCGCATGCTGTAGGTGACGTTCACGTCGCCATGACCTCTTGCGGCGTTGGCCAGACGAACAGTGGTCCACTCCGCGTTATGGATGGCGTGTTATCCGAAGGCGTAGCACTGGCCTGGAGCCCAGAGGGCTATCCACACCCTTGGGCCTCGTATGGAAGCACGTTGGGCAGTGCGGCTGGTAGAGATTCAGTCTGGACTGGACGGGATACGAGGTCGGAACAGATAGGCGGCGTTGAACGTTATTTCTCTTTGTAGACCAAACTGACTGCTTGAATTCCCTGCCAAACTGTAATTAATATCATGGTAATGTCACACGTCGCAGGGCGTATCGCAACGCCATGGCGTAATTGATATCCCAACGGAAGTCCCCATGGCATACCGACCGCGATGTCTTCGTTATTTCCGGGTATGATATCGACGGTAGTTCGGAGGTTGCCGATCGGGATGAGGATGTCTGTCGCGCCCGACGGAGCCGTGATAGAGGAACCGGCCGCCAGCGTGATCGCTCGTCTCCTCGAGCGTACGTGATCGCACTGAAGCAGCGATCTCAACGTCTCTCTCTTGTTCATTTGGTCAGCGTTGCGTCTCGGTATGAAATGCTTCGAACATACACGTTCTTTCAACACCAAATCACACGCGTCGCCAAGCGGTGAGCGCCAGTCATACGACAGGCCTACTGCGCCCGACTGGACCCCGTGCTCGTCAACCCTGAGAGGAAGAGGTTTTCCGTTGATGAGAGCATTCTTCGATTCCATCGCGAGGCCGCATATCTCGTCGGTCAGTTCGAAGCAGTCGAAGCTCCTGTTATCCATCTTCGATATGCATAGTCAGAGCGGGATAACTCCCATGGCTGCATGATTTCCGTTGGGTGAGGAATGTGAGATTTGGGCAAATATGGTACCGGTTGGAAAGCACTCGGCCCCACTAGTGGATGCGGCTGCGGAGGAATCATAGTCCGACGCCGACGTCCAGCGACTGAAGACAGACGTCCCCGTGCACCTCCAAATTGAACGACGGGCCACGCCACACCCCGGGTTGCTCTCCTGGGTAACCGCCCACGAGTAGCAAACCGAAGACGAACCGGTGAGCAAACAGCGATCGATGGGCGACCGAACTGTCTTTCCAAGTTGCGACTGCCTGCCGGAAAGCACACAAGCGATGAGGCTACTCCGCGGATCGAACGATAGATTCCAGGCCTACTACGACTGAAAGCAACGGATACAGGCAGATGCCTTGTAGAGACCTTCGATGTCGCGGACAGTCGTTCTCAACACCCGCCAAGGCATGCGCCGATCTCACGAACGCCCTTCTCACCGAGGCTCAGCGAATTCAACAGATCAGCTGTGGCGCGTTGCCGCACGGCTGCACATCGGGGATGGGGCTCCTGGTGCCAGCCACGCGACCGCACCAATGCAGCTTGTGGCGCATAGACGGACCGCCGTGGGGGAAACTCCAAGTCGTGCAGTCGCAGTTGCGAATTCTGGCTAACAAGGAGGGATATCCGCCTCTTTGAGGCGCGACCGGGGCAAAATGCACAGGGACGACGTTGAATTGAGATGGGCGACTGTGGGCATGGGGTGCTACTACGAGTTATGTCACTGGGCTGCCAGTGCAGAAGGCCAGTGTAAAGTTGATATGGCAGTGCGGAGGAGGGGGTGTATGTGTTATGTAGAGGGCTCAACCCAGCAGGGAACAGGAATTGGTCGATAGTTGAGCGCTGCCAATGCTCAAGCTACTTTTACATACAGAAGCGTAATCACGTCACTACCATGTTGTTCAGCTTCACTGTCTCAAACGAGTAGCCTTAGTTATATTACGCCATACGAGAAGTCGCGGCATAGCGGTAAGTCGGCCGTTATGTTGCATGTACAACATGACTATAGGCTGCTCTGCAGTTTTCCCAAACCACCGTCGCAGTCTCTCTCGAGTCGATCATGACACGACAGCCTGACGAGGATTAGCAGCGGTACAACGAGACCAGGCTCGCACACTAACCTTTGCACTCTTCCAGCTCACAGTTTATGGACTGTTTCCGTGCCAGGAATGTTGCCCGACGATGTGTTCGTGGATGGATCTATGTCGGACATATTGAGGTCCTCAAAGATAGGAAGAAAAGCTAAGTGTTATATTATCTGGCGTATGTAGGTCTCGGTATGAGATTGAGAAGCGGAGAGTACAGCTGTATGGAAGTCCACTGGCAAAACTAAACAATCGGCTAGTCTTTTATATCTTGATGTCTACACTGAGAACTTAGGACAAAACTCAACACGGCCAAGTTGTCGTCCGGATCACAGCTCGATGCGATGTGCGGCCGTCGGACATGGCCGCAGCGTGTTCCCGGAAGCGTCGTGCCAGTACCCTGCGATCATGTACGCGGTCAGCGTGGCAAAGTCGCCCAGTAAGCACATGAGGTCTATGTGTATATCGAGAGAAGCATCGGTTCGACTCAGGGGCCGAGGGAAAACGGCTGTATGGCCAACAACGGCATACGGCGACGGCTGGTCTCGCCGTGAGGTATTTCCAGATACGACCATGATTTGCGCTTGGGTGACTGTCGACTTTTACCCCCGGAAAGCATACTCGACATCTAGTCGTTTCTAGTTCCTCGTTTGCCTTAGACACGTCAGGAACATGTCAGCGGATCATGCTTGCCCGCTATCCTGGTCGACGCAGCCTTGGGCACATTCTTGCATCCATGCTCATGCACTCAACCATGCACGATGGTAATCCTGGGGTTTTCTCAAGGGTTCCGTCTCGTATCTCTCATGTTGCGCTCTCATGCAGCTCCGTGTGAAGTCATCTATGCCGCTCAGAGATCGCATGAGCCGACCATCCCCCGTGGAGGCGGAAGGAGAAGCTTGGTGGTCACGGAGCTAGCCTGGCCGTTTGGCAGGTCATGTATGTGCAGCTAGCAGTCGGCTGTACGTATAGACGGAGGTTTTTAAGTCAACGTAAAGGACCGAAGCCACGCCATGCCGGCAGAGCTGGTCATTGAGTGGAAGCCCTGTAAATAACAGCTTAGGAGGGACCTGTTGAGTAAGAAGAATATCTTAACGTGGTTCCCGCCGTCAATAACGCTATATGCCTGGTCCTGTAATTCACGGGCGCCGAGAGGCAACATTGGCATGGTTCACAGCCCTCTTATGTGTGTCGAGATGCCCTTGGTAGAGCTGGCCATCCGCAAACGCAGACTTGTGGCGCGTCCAGACCCCGGCCAATAGAACATTTAGCACGACCATCGGCGAGCCTTCACAGTTGCGTCTAGTCTGAAGCAGTCCTATATAGGTATCACGAGCCAGGATAATATCGTAGGAAAAAGGGCTTAGCGGGCTAAGTTAGAGAAGTCCGTAGGAGTTAGGAGCTATAGGGAGGCACTAGGTAACCCCTAGATAAGTCCTCTAGCCCTTACCTAGTAGACTAGAGGGCTAGAGAAGAATATTTAACCTTAGCTATACCTAATTATACTAACTCTATTATTCTATATTATACTAGTTTATAATATATTCTTCTCTCTTACCTATATTAATAGGAGCGTAGATTATTAGAGTAGTATAATATATAATAATATAATACCTACCTATAGGTCTACTAGAGAGATAAATATAATATCGCTTTTAGGGTCCCTTACTAGGTAGGAGTAGTAGAATAGCTAAACCTAGGATAAGATACCTATTAAGTAAAATAATAATAAGAGTACTAGTAAGGAACTAGGTAGTTAAGTAATAGAGGCTAAATTAGACTAGCGTATTAAAGAGGAAGAAAAGAAGGGGTAACTAAAATATAAATAGGAATATCTTAAAGCCTTAAGGGCTAGCTAACTATTAACCCTAGTAAATAACCCTACTACTTACTAGGTAGTTATTAGTAATAATTTAAAGAAGTATTAATTAGAGCTCTAGAAGAGGTATCTTTTAACCCTTAAGTATAAAGGGGGTACCTAGACTAATTTTAATTAATTTATATTTAACCTTAACGCGCGATTTAAGATAAATAAGATTATAATAAACCTAGAAAAGGTATTATTTACTACTAGGTATTTAGAGGGACTAGTAGCGAAGTAATAGACCTTATACCTCTCTATTAACTATAATAATAAAGCGAAGGATATAACTTAGGTAATAATAAAGGACTAGTTAACTAATAGCATAGCTAACGTAGGGTCTAGGACCCTTAGTATATAAACCTAGCTTAAGTAGACCTATTAATAACTAGGATAATTATACTAGAGCTTTATTAATTACTATAAAGGGATCGAGGTAGAGAGCCCCTATTAATAACTAGAGGAGATCTAGGTAGCTAATATAGTAGCTAGGCTAGACCCTAAGCTCTAGTACTATATTATAGTAAATAGGTTACTAAAGTTATAGCTTAACCTTAATACTAGGGCTAGAAATACTAAACTTATAGTTAATATATAGATATATAATACACTAGTAAGGAATTAGGGGGCTAATAATAAGGGATAATAACTAGAGAGTTAAACCCTTAATTAGGAGGGGTAAACTAAGGCTCTAAGGGAATAGACCTATAGGAACTATAGTAATACTAATAACTACTAAGAGGATACTAAGGGCTTACTATAAGATACTAGGAAGGAAATTATTTATTATAATTATAAGAGGAAAGGCTATATTACGCTAAGGTACCTATACTATAAGAAGTATAGCTACTCCTGCTATAAAGGGAAACCCTACCCTAGTAAATAACTAGAGGAGAACTAGATAATAACGCGCGTAGTTTAATAGGGTAGTAACTAGCTACGTTATATCGAAGTAATAATATAAGTCTGAGTTATAAGTAGCTAGAAGACTAGTGCTATGCTTATTAATTATAAGGCTAATAAGAATATTATAGACTAGAGGATTATAACTAATACCTAACTAGAGGATAATAAGTCAGAACCTATTAGGGGAATATAGGTATCTAAGGCACCTAACTATAGCATATAGAAGTTAGTAACCTAAATAACTAATAATATAAGTATCTAGCGGACGGCTTTATATAACTTTAGGATTAGTAATAGCAATAGTTATAATACTATCCTAGATATCCCTTAGTATATAGCAGAGTACCCTAATTTTAATTAGAGGGAGTTAGGCTAGACCTTTCCCTTATATAAGAAGAGTATCTATCTTATTATAACTATAAAGGAACTTAAGCGTATTAAGAACGAAGCGAGAGTAATATATATAGGGGTATTATAAGTTAATTATATATTAACTACTAGCTACTAAGAGGATACCTAAAACCCTAAGGATACTAAGGGGATTAAAATAAATATCTTACTAAAATATTAGGATTTTAAGAAGGTATTTAATATTAACCTAGTAGGAGCTATACTAGAGTTTAGGACTACTAGGAGCTACTTTATTAACCTAGAGCCTAGAACTAAGCCCCTATTTAAGCCTATTTACTTACTAGCTAAGAAAGAGTTAGAAAAGTTAAGGGATTATATCTATAAAGCCCTATAGAAGGGATAGATTTACTTATTAATAAGCCTAGTAGGGGCGCTAATCCTATTTATCCTAAAGAAGGGAGGTAAGTTAAGGTTATATATAGACTACTAGGGGCTTAACTAAGTAACTACTAAGAACCGCACCCCCCTCCCTCTAATTAATAAGATCCTTAACTAGCTCTTAAGAGCTAAGTACTTTACTAAGCTTAATTTTAAGGATATATACTACTAAGTAAGGATCTAGGAGGGAGACGAGTAGAAGATAGCATTTTATATATAATATAGCTACTATAAATATTATATTATACTATTTAGGCTTATTAATATACTAGCTACCTTCTAGATATTTATTAATAAGTTACTTATAAGCCTAGTTAATATTATTTATATTATATATTTAGATAATATCTTAATTTTTACTAATAATATAGACTCCTATATAGAGGCTATAAGATAGGTACTTACCTAATTAGAAACTAATAGCCTCTATACGAACCCCGATAAGTATAAATTTTATAAAAAAGAGATTAAATTCCTTAGGTTTATAGTCTTAATAAACGGAGTTATTATAAAATATAAGAGGGTCTAAGTAATAGCTAGGTAGCTAGTACTTATTATAATATAAGAGATTTAATAATTTCTAGGATTTATAGGGTTCTATAGGAGATTTATTAAGAATTACCCTAAGATTTATAGCCTACTTACTAACTAACTTACTAATATAGCTAAGAAATAGCTAGGAATAACTAAGGAGGTACTAGCTGCTTTCTACTAGCTCTACGCTTTATTTATAAAAGCGCCTATATTATATTATTTTAATCCTATACTCCTAATTTAAGTTAAAACTAATATATTAGACTTTATAATAGGGGTAATACTAAGCTAGTTAGAGGGGGATATATAGAGACTAGTAGTATTTATATCTTAGAAGCTTAAAGGCGTATAATTATAATATAATACGCTAGAAGTAGAGCTACTAGCTATTAGGGAGGTATTAGTAAGGTAGTAGTATTACTTACTTTACTCTTAGTATTATATCTGATTTATTACTAATTACCTAGGTTACTAATACCTTATTAATAAGAAGACGCTTAGTAGCTACTAGGCTTAGTATTTATAAGATTTATTAATATTTAACTTTAAAATTAAATACTAACTAGGTTGCTATAACCTAGCTAATAGTTTATTATAGAGACCTAACTATACCTTAGAAGATATAGAGATTAATAAAGCTAGGGACTTGCTCCTATAAGACTTCTTATAACGTTTTAATTATACTACTATCTAGAGAGTAAGTACTAAGTAGTAACGAGGTGCCTAACTACTAAATACCTCGCTAGAATAACTTATACCCTCACTCTAGGAATAAGTTAAAGAGGCTTAATAAAAGGACCCCTTTTATATAAATAAAGAGTAGGAATAGCGAGGTATAAAGTAATTACTAGATAATACTAATACCCTAAGATACTAAGAAGAGCTATATATTCTAAATAACTACTTACTTTAAAATAAAGTCCTTAGAGCTTTTTATAATAAACTATCTAGAGGTTACTAGGGGGTTATTAAGATACTAAAGAGGATTAGAAAATCCTTCTTCTAGAACGTATAAAAAAGCGATATAAAAGAATATAAGATATATATAATATACTAACGCACGAAGTTAAGACGCTACCTCCTATATAATAAACTCGCACCCCTACTAATACCTAGCTAGCCTTTCTAATAGATATTAATTAACTTTATTATAAAACTACTACTATCTCTAATAATAATAAATAAGCTATATAATAGTATTCTTATTATTATTAACTAGTTTATAAAATACTCCCTATATATCCCTACTAGGGAGTTACTTACTACTAATAGGTTAGCTATACTACTAACTAAATATATCTTCCTTATATTTAAGCTCCTAGAAGCTATTATATCTAATTAGGGATCGCTATTTACTAGTAACTTCTAGTCTAAAGTATACTACCTACTAGTTATTAAGAAGAAGATTAATACCGCTTTTTATCCCTAAACTAATAGCTAAATAGAACGCTAGAACTAGAGTATTAAATACTTTTTAGGGACTTTTTATAATATTAATTAGGATAACTAGGTAATATAGCTCGACCTAGATTAATTTAATTATAATAACTCTTATTATAAAGCTACTAAGACGTTACCTATTAAACTACTAATAGGATATTCCCCTTATAGACCTAACGATATTAAACCTTAGTTAAAGGTTTTAATCCTAGTAATATATAAGAGAATCTATAGCTTATTTACCTAGAAGTTAGCTATTACTAACTTACTTTAGAAATATAATAAAATATATAATAAGTTTTATAATTAGAGGAGGACCCCTATTATTTTTACTATAAGAGACCTTATCCTACTTTTAACTAAAAATATTAAGTAGAAGCAGCCCTCTTATAAACTTTCTAATAAATATTTAAGCCTATTTAGGATCTAACGGGTAATTAATAGGGGATAGGCGTATAAGCTATAGATAGATAAAAATTACTAAATCTATAATATATTCGCACCTATATAAGTAGAACTATTTTTTTAGGTAGCTATTTCACTATGAGATATCCTAATTAATAATAATAATAACGTCTATATAGTAGACTATATCGTTACCTATAGGGGCCCTAGATATAACTATTAGTACCTTATTAAATAAAAGGGCTATAATAAATTAAATAATTTATAAGAGCTATAACGTAACGTATTAATAGACTTATAAAGCGATTATAAAGGCTAATTATAAGTAAAAGTATTATAATTACTATATAATTTAATAAGTAACTAAATAGGTAACTAATAGCTAGGTAGAAATAGGGTATACTAGCTAGATATCTTAATTTATTAGCTTAAAGGCCCCTAATAAGGCGAAAAGAGAGTAGAAAAACGCTTAAAAGTAATATTATACTATCTAGAGGTTATTAGTAGCTTACTAAGGGTACTCCTAAAAGTTTTATATCTATAGGGCGCTAGTACCCTCCTCGCTAGGACTAGTTATACTATACTTAATATTATTATCTCTTAAATAAATAAATAAGGCGATAAATAGAGTAATTAAAACCTTATATTATTACTTTAAGTTAGAAATACTAACTAAAGGAGTACTAATAAGGTACTAGTAGAGATTAAGTTAACTTACTACCTTATTATAAGCCTTATTTACCTCCTTAGTATACTTAGCTTATATATCCTATATATCTAGCTATTTATTAGCTAACTACTCTATCTCTAGGTAATAGTAGTAAAGTTCCTCGTTCTACTTATATAATAACTTAGTCTACTTCTTAACCTCCTTAGTAAGGCGCTACTAATACCTAGCTATATCTTATAAAATAACTACTTAGTAGTTCTCTATCTCTATAGAGATCTTAGCCTCTTTAGCCTTATACTTCTTAGGTATTATAATAGCCTTATTCTTCTTAACTTAGAAGGCTTTCTTAATTATAAGCTAAATAGTAAGGATCTCCTCTTAAATATAATTAGATACTAATAATAAAATACTAGGGAGGTATTAAGGATCTACTTAATTCTTAGTATACTATACTTAAAGGTTAGGCTAGGAACTAGCCTTATCTATAAGGCGTTTAATCTTATTAGTAGCGCCTAATATATAATAAATAGCTTATAGCGAGTTAGTAAATAAGAAATAGAAAATATTAAGTAAAATATATAGTAATATAAGCCTTATTATTACTTATTTTAATATAACGCTTATATTTAGTAGAGGTATTTAAGAAATAAATAAATTAATAATAAATTTAAAACCTAAAACTAGTAAAATACTAGATAAGTACTAAATAAGTATTAAATAAGAACTAAGAGCTTACTATTACTCTTAAAATAGAGAATTAAACTTATAAGGAGCTTAATATAAGGGAGATCCTCCTTAGGGGGCTCCTACTTCGCTATAGCTAGGAGGTACTAGTAGTAGGGGCACCCCTAGAGTATACTTATAGTAAGGAGGGGAGCTTTATTACTAGTATTAGTAGTATTAGTAATAGAGGATAAAATAATAATAAATTTATTATATAGGGGTTAAGATAAAGTTATTAATAGGGGAGTAGGAGGCTAATAGTAACTTATTAGTAATAGTAGTATTATAAATCTAAAGAAATAAGAATAAGAGATTTTAGTAGGGTAGAATTCTAAATAATATTTATATATTTTTAACTTAATACTAAAACTAGCCTTATATATAGCCTAAAGGAGAATAATCTCTAGATAATTATATTATTTAACTTTATTTAACTTTATTATATATAGGGAGGTACTAAGTAATTACTAGATAATAACTAATAACCCCCTATATTATAATAAAAGCCTTCTTTATCCCTAGAGGGAGAATACCCTTATTAGACCTATAAAGGGGCTAAAATATAATAATAAGTAGAAAATATAATAATTTAGAGGGCGAATCTAAAGTAATAAAAATAAGCCTAAATAATAATATATTTTAGTATAACCCTATAAAAGAAAGAGTAGCCCTTATAAAGAGGCTTAGCTATAATTATCTAAATAACTACTAAGTAGTCCTAGACCTATTAAATAAAGCTATAAGAGTAGTTAGAATAGGGGGACTAGCCCTATTACTAGCTTATTACTCCTCTAAGCTATAAAGTCCCTTACTACTTAGGTATAAGAGCTATAAGGGTAGCTAGGGTAGAGGATAAGTGCCCTATTACTAATTAATTACTCCTCTAAGCTACCTAGCTATCTAAAGAAGAGTTATATAACTAGAATAAGGGATATTAAATACTAGACCTATAGAAACTAGGAGGTTATAAAGTCTTATAGGGAGGTATTAGATATTTTCTAGATAACTATAGAGTAAACTAGTCTAAGGGTAAACTAGTTTAGAGGGGTAGGGATTATATTATAAGCTAGGATAATATTATAAGAAAAAGGGCTTAGTAAGCTAAGTTAGGGAAATCTATAGGAGTTAGGAGCTATAGGGAGGTACTAGGTAACCCCTAGATAAGTCCTCTAGCCCTTATCTAGTAAACTAGAGGGCTAGAGAAGAATATTTAACCTTAGCTATACCTAACTATACTAACTCTATTACTCTGCACCGCACTAGTTTGTGATAGTAGGCAGTCAAAGGTCCCACCTTCATGACTCCTAAGCAGGCCTGGTATGTGGCCAGAAGATCATGATGTGTATATCCGACCTAGGCTCTGACCGATGGGGCCGGGGATAAGCCCTTCGCATTTTCACCGAAGAGATCCTGGCTATGTCCGGCGCAGGGTGTAATTAGTATCATTACCTTCGGAGGATGTCCTCTCACATGAATATTAGATCTTAGTCGAATTCCCGCCATGTCCCCATTATGTTCTCTAATCGGATTGCGCCTATCTTCTCTATGGCCGAAACACCCACAGTAGCTTAATCAGTGGTACTACCGATCATTTACAGAATAAAATCAGATTTAGCCAATGACACCAAGATACTCCGGAGTCTAGGTGGTGCGTGTGAATCACATTACTTATGTAGTTTAAGGGAGGCTTTGAGGAATTCCAGACCAGTCTTACCAAGGCTGTCTCGCATGAGGCACACTATCCAAATGTTGTGGCTGCTGTCCAAATAGGAATGTTGATTCCAGATTAAACAAACATTCGAAATGCCGCGATTTGAGTGCACACAGCTAGTTGAACTGCCTTTTGTTCAGCCATCTTTGCCCTCTGCAACTTTAACCTACTTTCCTTCAAAGGTGCTGTTGACGTTGATTCACGCTAGCACGAGTCTCGATTAGTGCGGTACCATACTTGCGGAGGGTTGTGAAAGTGACGTATCGATAACTACGCGATCGAAAGTTTCACTAAGGGCGGTCTCATTCACAGCCTCTGGGTTACTTGCACTTCTGCTCACCTAATGTGACTCGATAAGCAATCTTTCAGCATGCAGGGCTGCTGCAACCAGCTAAGCCAGAATGTTGACAATTTTGACGGGAAATACATAACGAGGTTATGAAAGAGTATTGGGGTTGTCCGCTGCATGAGGAAAATCTCTACACCGTATACCCTTACAAAGTCGGTGGCACAGAGAGATCCAGCCATCGGCTCAGCTAGCTTAGGATGGTTAGATCCAAAGCGCCATGATGATGCATCAGGGTGGGTCTGCGTAAGTCGCACCGGACGACCTCAGATTTTCCTCCACATGCCGGAGACATGACCACAAGGTATGAGGAAAATCTCTGCGAAGAGGCTGACCGCAAAAGTTTTCTGATTGGGCGATGTGCCTTAGGCGGATCCACTAGATACTCTGAGCCCAGAGGGCCACACTGGTTTGGGGAGGTTGGGGAATCGCTGTGGTCTGTGCTCCTCAAAGATGTAATCGTCGCTCAGTTAACACATCGATACTCCATGGGTCCACTCCAGATCACGTGACTTATCCATACTGGTCGCATCAAAGTGGCTTCTTGCTGCCCCCTACTAGCAGCATTGTTCATACATGTATTCGGTTTACGCACAAAGAGCTTTGTCAACCTCAGCAGGTCAGTTTAAGAACCCACCACAGGTATGGAGCAGTCTTTTCACGAGGAAGAAGTGCAACTTCAGAACCGTGTTGCGGAGCTTACTGGAGAAATCTCAAGGATTCAGCAGAAGAGAGTCGACTTAAAGCAAGCTCGAACCGTCTGCGACCTTCTCGTGAGGAGATATAATAAAGAAGAAAAGCTGCCACGGCATCTATGTACCAACATACTACCATATCGATATTCGAAAGATGGCGAGTTAAAGGTTCGTCTCAAAGCAATACCCATCGCCGCCTTCGTTAGCATTGCGAAGTACCTTACGAAGACCGATATCGACGTTCTCGCCGGGCAGGAGACACCATTGTCGGCAGTAGTTGACTTTTTTGGCGACAAAGAGGAAAGCTTCCCCTCGGAGTGGTACAAGTTCTATGAACAATGGAGGGATGCTGGCGCTTCTAAAGATCATTTGCGTTGCTTCTTCAAGGGCAAGTCCGAGATTGTCTATTCGTGGTTTCATATTTGCTGACAGCGACCTCAGAGGCGACCGACGCTATCAAGGTTCTCGATGATCTTGAGGAACCGACTGTGAACTGTTCGGCCTGCGGACACGTCCAGTGTTCAGGGCTGTGCAGGGCGACAGAGAACCTCTCTGAGATATACACGCCAAATCGATCCGAAAATAATACCACAGAGCCGACCATGGACGGAGGACAATCGCGTAAAAGACAGCGGATCGACTTCACAGATTATCAGCCTCCAGATGGCAGGTCCGTGAGCAACAACCACTGGAAGACACTCCAGCTGGGATCTACCGGCACTGCGCTGGCGCAATGTACACCAGCACGTACAACATTGCCGAAGGATTGCGAAACTAATTGCAGTACTTCGGTCGATACCGGGCACAAGTACGTGAAGTACACCCTTGCGTATCTACACAAGGCGGAATTGGCCAAATTCTTTTCTTCAACGTTCATTGCCCAACTAAAAGAAACGGTCGGATGGGGTGAGGAGAGGACAACGTCCTGCATTAGAGTGCAATACCTTGAGGACGGCGTCGAATTCGTCATCGATTGGGGATCCCCTACAATGCCCTCCGCTGATGAGGTTTTCGGAGACTCAAAATGGGGGATCATAAGTATCAAACAGGTTACGCAATTGTCCATTAAAACAACGTATGCTGTAGGGCAAAGCATTACCCAGTCTGTGTGCTTTCCCGAAACATTTTCTACGTCGTAAACTTCACTTCCATCTCGTAAACCTCGACATTGGTTCCTCCTGGTATTTCGCGCATTCCTTCCTCGTCCAGCTCGGTATCGAGCTTCTGGGATCCCACTTCTATCTTGCCTCGACCATCGTTCCGTCGCTTTCGCCAGTGAATGGTAGTCGACTTATCGACAGTAAAAATAGCGCCGGCAATCAAGGTGAAGTTGCCAGCTTTAGCATTCTCAATCTCAATAGAATGTCAGTCTCGAGTTAAGAATGTGGAATAATAAGAGTGGGACACAAACTGGTGTCATCGCGATCGTTATGCCAAACAATGCCACTGTACAAGTACGGTTGAAGGTTGTCGTAGGTGTAGGGCTGCTATCGTGCAGGGGTTCAATTCCGGCAGTCCAGCATTTCGAGAAAAGCGAAGGCCTGCACTTGTGGTGGTCCCAAGAGACAATTGTCGTCGCTGTTGGCTATAGAATGTATTGAGACTTGGGCATCAACATACAAGCAACAGGCCTTACCGTCTGACTCACACCGTTTGGTGGTCGGGACGCGGGATGAAGGGTAATTCCGAATTGCAAGGCTCGGGCCACTGTATCTGTAGCTCCACGTGTTCAACGAGGAAAATCTCAATGATCATCGACGCGCCATAAGCGCTTATCTCCTTAATGCGCTGTCAGCAGCGGAGATTGCCAAGTCGAAAACGATGAGGTAAGTTGCAATCCATTTAGCTACGTGGCAATTCATGTGATCACACTTATTTGCCCGAACCTACTGTATTGTGGCCTATGAAACTCATCCCGAATCTGGTTCATTGGTGTAACAGAATTGGTATTATGAGAAAAATCTCAGATTGTCACACCCACGGCCCCACTGCGCCCCAACTTAGCGCCTGTCTCTTGAGTACGGGAGTGTACATGGGCGGGGGGCATGTCAAAAGTGAGACTGAGATTTTCCTCGTCCATTGGCCAGTAGAGCATGGACCAATACTGAAGCATGTCGAACCTGGCGGAACCCCCCTTCTGATTCAATGCGCAGTCGTAACGTTCGAAAGAAACGGCAATATCACCGGCAACGATATGGACGCCTAGGATGCGTCTGCATATCCCGCCAACTTTCCCGAGCTAGCCTACGATCGGATCATTCCCGACGAGCCACATGTGTTCGTTCTGAGAGGAAATGACCCCAGCCGTGCCTCCGTGGACTGGCTCACCATGTCTATCGTCTACGACCACTGCCGAGACGCTCACATCGAAGCCCAGCAACGCCTCCCGATCGTGAATTGGCTGTATCGACCCGGCGTCTTCTTGATTACCACGTACAACCTTCAGTTCGCCGCGATGGTTTCAAACCACTTCACCGACTTCGGCTTCCCCAGCAACGTCAAGTTTTGCCTCTGGCGGTCGGCGGACGATGGCGACGCTAACTTCAGAGCCCACCTCGTCCATCGATTCCGTGACGGCAAGACCCCCTCCACACGCGATCTTGACCAGGGTTCCGAGTTTTACTGCTTTGGCCCAAAAAAGCAGTGCTTTTGCATTAGCCCAAAAAAGCGATAAAAGCACGACATTGCTTATAACCTATACCTAATTAGGAACCGGAGAGTTAATCCGGCCC